>JAMKCH010033104.1:0-261089 GCA_023653785.1 Ophioderma brevispina
GAACTTAGAACGGTAAATTTCACCGATTGTCTGCGAGCTATCTAATTTTGGAATTTCCCTCTGGGAGAGTTCACTGGGAAGCAAGCAACTGAAGAATAAGGCAGTTGGAGAGTCAGTATCCCATTTTCCTCCCTTAGTTAAGAGACTCTCTGAGAAGCGAAATTTTTGTCAGTTAGAAGTAACTCGCAGACTGCAAAATAATCCAGTGAGAGACTCTCCATCGCCGGCATTTCATGTGATAGAGTTGCAAGTTACAACAGCGCCCAACCCACCCGGGGCTATGAGATGGAAGCAAAAACATTAGAGTTACCACCATTGTTTCCATTGAAAGAAATCAAAATTCGCAAAGACAACCATAGTAACTTTAAAGTTCCCTTTGAGACTTTAAAAATGTCTGGAGAACTGTTAAAATGTCCACGGATACTTTAAAAGTTTCCATTGACTGAATACAAAAATCTCACAGATAAAAAAAATAATCATATATCCATGGAAAAAGTATACAAGAACCGATATACAATCATATTGAGCCAAGCCTCTGCATGCCACCCTAAGTTGTATATCAATTACATGCCAATGGAGTGGCTACTGAATTTAATGTAATAAATGTTTATTGTTTATCCACGTCAAAACTGCTCAGTTTTGTGTTTTGATATATTATACGGTACCCAATTGGTTTCGAAATGGGGAAAATAAGAATGATATTTAAAGAGACACGGCACATTTTGAAAATAGTGCGCCCTCAAGATTTTTTCAAAAGCGATATTTTGCATGGTTGTGAATCTTTTATATACAAAAGCCCTCACCTCACCCGAAATGATTAAGACGCAAATCAGAGGCTATGTAGAATTAGGAATTGTTCGATTTGAGAGTTATTTTGAGAGCAAGCACACTACGGTGTGACCCAGTTTTAAGAGTCCTCAATCGAGGAAATATCTAGTTTGAGAGCCTCGCAAATCGAGAAAATATCCAGTTTGAGAGTAGCTCGCAAATAGGGGAAATATCCAGTTTGAGAGTAGCTCGCAAATCCAGGAAATATCCAGTTTGAGAGTAGCTCGCAAATAGGGGAAATATCCAGTTTGAGATCTCGCAATCGACGACGCGCGTCGGATTGTCGGATTAACTCCTTAAACGGATTATTACGATCCCTATAGCAACAAATGGTAACAATGTCATCTTTTATATCGTAACGATGCGTAAGTGCAGTAAATTTTAAGAAAGATAGATTGGCGATCTTGTGTTTCAGTGAAACCATTTTCATTGAAAACCGGCATATTCTAGTGGTCTATTAGAAAAATAAATACACAAGTCCTCTTTCCGATTTTTTAAAAGCCACTGATAAAAACTAATATATTTTAACGGACCTTCTTTAAGTTTTACCTCTGTTTAAAATTTCTGCCAATTAAACGGACCATCAAATTTACGGAAATGTTTTCTGAATTCACTAAAAAACAAAAAATATATAAGAAATGCCTGTTCACACTTTCAATCACTTTATAATTATATTTCATAAATTATGCATTTTTTTTAAGTTTTTTATATTTTATAGTTTGTCTTTTTTTAACAAAAAAATCATACAACAACATTGAACTTCTTAATTTAACGGAATTTACGAGCATTTGCTTCTGACTTCTGTATTTTTAATTACGGGATAATTCCTATTAAAATATCCCCATTTTTTCGTAATCTGGGCAAATTTCCGTAAAAAAGGCTGGTAAAAGTTCTGCAATTGACAAAAGCTTTCTATTGTTTTAACGGAAAAGTCTGTAAACTTACTGAAACGTCTGAAATTTTCGGCTGCCAAAATTTCTCTCTGTAAATTTACAGATATTGTTTAACAGTGTAGGATCACGTGCGTGAATACTTGAAATTTGTTTGTATGGATTGGGGTTGGAGTTTGAAACGACTATATCTTTGGTTGGTCCAGCATTTCATGATCTAATGCCTCATACTCCACGATATTTACCTCAAGCTTCAAGGAAATTTAGATTTTATTTCACACTGAACCGTTGGCCCAAGTAGGGCTATCAGCAAATATGTGCCTAATCTTTACGTACTTCGATCTTCATCTCAATCAAACAATCAAATTTATTTCATCTCAACATCCAAGCACTACACATAAATTATGCTTGTTAAACAATGTGAAGACCCTGCAGTGCCCTGAAACAAAAGTACAGTAGGATGGACGCACAAACATTTACCAGGAACTCTGGCTTGATGAATATGAAAATACAAATATACAATATTTATCAAGTGAAATATTAATAAAGAATTGTATAGTTATCAGCGAATAGTTAGAACAAGACTGGACTAGACTTGAACTTACGCCTACCGTATTATAAACAACTGCGGTTTCCGGTTGGGAGGTGGTTTTGAGGCAGATTTTCCTGGTTTGGAGGTAAAATGTCGTACACACAAAAAACGCCGAAGTCAACTAGGGCACCGACTCAAAATTGGGGTCAAAATTACGATCACAAAAAATGGTCATTTCACACGTTTTTGACAATAATTGGTCAACCATTTAACCCCTTTTATTCGGTGCATCGTTGACTCAAAACGGGGTAAAATACCCGTTGTTGAAAATATTTTTAGGATGTAGTGATGCAGGCATACAGAGGCGGTTTAAGCAATGATTCTTCCAGCTTTTCTTCAACCCCGCCCCCCACCCCCCCCCGCAGCCTGTTTTAAATAAATCCTCAACATTGCTTATCTCTCCTCATAGTGTTATACTCTGAAGTTTATTATTTTGTATTTCTGTCCGTAACGGGCAACCTTTTCTTGATGATATCTTGTGAATCATATGTGCTAGGATCCGAATGCACCTTTAAGAATTAGATTAAATTGCGTAGTACCATAATTACCGACCATTACCCCCAACAAAGTGGTCAAGAGACAGATTATCAGATGTATTCTTTCATTCATCTTTCATTCATTCCGCCAACGATCGGACTTCGGTCACCACGTCTGTGAACGATTAAGATTAATTGTACTAATTAGTAGTTTAGTGTTAATTAACAAATAAATAACAACAAAGTGAACAATTGCCTAATGTTAAAATAGGGTTGTTTCCAAGGGTACCCCTACCGAAGACATTATACAACATGAATTTCGTGTCGAATTGCAAACTTAACAACCATAATATAATGTCTACGTTTTACTGTCCGTGTTTTGTTTACACTTTTAAACCAGTGGGGCATCCAACAATAGGTAAAAAACAAAATCGTGCCAACAAAATAATTTACATAAAACACAAACATCAACTTTTATATCGTATTGGCAGGGAAGTTGGGAATTGGTAATTGATGTCCTATATTTATTGCGTACTATATTATACATACTATGTATCAGACTTGTAGTACCCGTACCCATACCCTAACCTTCCCATACCCGGGTACAAAATGGCGTACCCGTACCCATACCCATGTCTCTGGACCTACCGTACCCGTGACCCATACTTTATCACATGCTGGAACCCGTACCCGTACCATGGTCTCGGACCCGTACTCGTACCCGTACCCATGGTCTTAGACCCGGACCCGTACCCAGACCCCATGGTCTCAGACCCGTACCCGTCCCATACCCATGGTCTTGGAACCCGTACCCATACCCACCGTTTCGGACCCGTACCGATACCATGTCTCAGACCTGTATCCGTCCAATACCCCTGGTCTTGGAACCATACCAGTTTCCATGTTGTGTTGCCATACTTTACCTGTACCCTATGTAAAATTTAAAAAACAAAAACTAACTGGCCCGGTAATTCTTTGGTTTAAGGAGATTAATGGAGTTTAATTTTAATTTTGTTGTTACTTTGATGATGTTTTACAGGTGCAACAAGGGATTTTACACATGTGTTCCCCTAAAAATAATTATATTTTTTGGCACTGAATGTTAAGCTCTTCCCCATCTGGACGGGACTAAGAAGCCAAGATTATTTCTTTGGTACAAAAATGAAATTTCAAATTTTGTGCTTTGAAGCTAATAGAAATGTTTTGATATTTAAAATAATATAATTAACTTCTAATTTACCTTTTGTGTTCACTTTTCACCTTTGATACTACACTTTCTCTGTATCCAATACACAAAAATCAAAATCATGTTCTCTTGCTGCATCTCTTGCTGCACCTTTAATTTATAAATCCCAACTATTTCAGTCTATCTAACAGTTTTGTCACATAATATAACAGATATACACCATGGATATTATGCACTATGCAGTACTATACACCACGTATGCCTTAGTGCTTTCAACCATTAATGCGCACTGTTCGAGCCATTAATCTCCCAATATTGAATGAAACTTTAAACCCTAGGGGACACTTACATGTAACGGCAACAACTACTTGGATATTGACATATCTTGAAAAGTTACTGATTTCTTCTTCCTTTTTCTGCCACTTTTTTTTTCAGTTGCTGAAATACTTATTAAGGAATTCCACAACTTCCCCTCATTCTTATAGCTATTCTCTGCAATTTCAAATCATATTGACTCTTTCAGGTGAACCACTGATGTTCTTTAACGTTTTGGATCTTGCACGTTATATGTACCCAGGTATAATACTCAAAGGTCTGTACCCTTACCCAAAGACTCGTACCCATACACATGGCACTGTACCCGTACCCGTACCCATGGGTTTGTCGTAAGCGGGACCCGTAACCATACCCGTACCCATGGGCTTTTGGGAACCCGTACCCATACCCATGACTTTGTCACATGCTGGACCCGTACCCATGGTCTGGACCCGTACTCGTACCTGTACCCATGGTCTCGGACCAGTACTCGTACCCGTACCCAAGGTCTTGGACCCGTACCCGTACCCAAGGTCTTGGACCCGTACCCGTACTCACAGTCTCGGACCCGTACCCATAATCCGTACCCACACTACAATTCTGCTATGTATACTATGTCTACAGTACATCGATCACAAAAAATTGGTACCGTGAGTGCACGGTTTGTGAACTAGTTCCCTATATAGTGCTTACTCTACTGTGAAACAAATGGGATTCAACGAGCTCACATTCACACACATAATTGTATCGACAAGGCTGGATGGAGACATACTAAGGCGAGTGTAACGCAACCGAAACTTCGCGGATGTGAATAATTAATCGATGAAATCCCGGGGTAAAATCCATCAGCCATTTCTTGACCCCTCTCAATCAAACATTTTCCTCGACAGTAGAGACTCTCAAAACGGGAATATTGTTTGGATTTAACGCTCTCATCTCCAACGCCTATTTGTTGGATCTGAGGGACTCTCAAACGGCCTATTTGTTGGATTTTGAGAGACCGTAACAAGCCCAGTCCTTATTTTGTTCTTGCTCCTCAACTTACTCTCAAACTGCGTTTTTAATGACAGTTAGTAGTTACCTGCAAATCAGCTTCTTATGGTAAACTGGACGATTTTGTAATTTAGCGTCGCCGGCGACGCGAAATTCAGCAGACCGACTAAATGGCGTTTTTAAACCTAATACACAAGAACACGCACGCCGTTGCATGTTTCCACACGCTCATGCACACTGTTTTGAAATGAACCGGTCTATATATCCTTTGTGTTTTTAATATCAGTGAGTACGAGTCAAAATATTCATGTATATACACATTTGTTGATTAAAGTTATGGAAACTTCAAGTTAGCCGACAATTACCTTGATATCTTTATCCTCATATCAATGTCCCTATCGTTCTTGGGTATTTATTTTATTTGTAAAATCTATCTCTGTTCTTTCAATGGCCTAGACCATCAATTGTGAGAGGCAATTTAAGAAATTTCATATTTTGTGAAAATGTGCCAGTGCCACTTTAAAATCTCCAAATTGAAACCCCACCCTGCCGTACTTCAACACTCAGGGTAGCGTAATCAGAGACGTTTCCTGGACGTCATAAACCTGTTACAAATAAATTTTAATTGAAATCGGTCTCCGCTTATCAGCTGCTACAAAATGATATACACTACAAAATGATCAGCGTGGTTTAATGTGACCAAAATATAATCGTAACTAATATATAAGCAATTAGTGACTTTTTATATATTTAAAATATGTAAATAATTAGAGGGTATTTGTGACAATTTCAGACTTATTTCATTTGAAAAATGTTACCACAAGTATACATATCACCATGGTTATGATAGTATGCCCTATGCAGTACTATGCACCCCGTATGCTTAGTGCTTTCACAATTAATTTTGGCACTGTTCGATCAGCCATTAACCCTCTCCCAATATTGAAATGAACTTTACCCATAGGGGACACTTACATGTACTGCAACATACTTGATTTGACATAGTCTTTGAAAAGTACTGATTTCTCCCTTTTCTGGCCATTTGTTCAAATTGGCTGAAATATACTTATAAGGATTCCACAGACTAACCCTTCATTCTTATAGCTATTCCTTCAATTTCAAATCAAATATTGACTCTTTCAGGTGGATCACGCTAGTGTCTTTAAGTTTGGGAACGCCTTGCCTTATTGTACCAGTATAATAACTCAAAAGGCTGTACCCTAGACCCAAGATCTCGTACCCATACCCATGCACTGTACCCGACCCGTACCCCTGGGGTTTGTCGTAAGCGGAGACCCTACCCATACCCGTACCCAAGGGCTTGGACCTACCCATACCCATGACTTTGTCACATGTTGGACCCGTACCCATACCCGTACCCGGGGTCTGGGACCCGGCCCGTATCCGTACCCACGGTCTCGGACCCGTACCACCGTACCCATACCCATGGTCTCGGACCCTTACCCATACCGACCCATGATCCGTACCCCACTACCAGTCTGCTATGATACTATAGCTCGACAGTACATCGACAACAAAAATTGGTACCGTGAGTTCCACGGTTTGTGAACTAGTTCCCTATATAGTGCTTAATCTATACTTTAAACGATGGATTCAACGAGCTCACATTCAAACACCATAATTGGGTATCGACAAGGCGGATGAGACACTAAGCGAGTGTAACGCCACTGAAACTTCGCGGATGTGAATAATTAATCGATGAAATCCGGGTCAAATCCATTCAGCAGGCCAGCCATTTCTTTCTTTGACCCACTCTCACCGCCAACATTTTCCTCGACAGGAGAGACTCTCAAACGGCATAATTGTTAGATTTGAAACGCCTCTCAAACGGCCTATTTGTTGGATCTGAGAGACTCTCAAACGGCCCACTAGTTGTTGGATTGGAGACTCTTAAACAAAGCCCATCCTTAGTTTGCTTGCTCTCAAACTTACCTCTCACACTGCGTTTTTATGACAGTTAGTTACCACCTGCAATCAGCTTCCTTACGTGGTAAACGGACGATTTTGTAATTTAGCGTCGCCGCGACCCGAAATTCAGCAGAGCCGACGAAAATGCGTTTAACACACGAACAAGCGCACGGACCGTATGCATGTTTCACACGCCTATGCACATGTTTGAACCGTCTATAAGCCCGTGTGGTTTTAATATCAGTGAGGACAAGTCAAAATAAGTTCATGTAATATACACATTGTTGATAAGTTATGCGAAACTTAAAATTTACCTACAAATAACCTGATATCTTTACCCTCATATCAATGTCCCTATCCGTTTTGGGGTATGTTATTTTTATGTGTAAAAATGAATCTCTGTTCTCCAATGGCCTTAAGAATATCATTTAGAGCAAATTTAAGAGAATTTCATATTTTGTGAAATGTGCCAGTGCCGCTTTAAATCTACAAATATGAAACCCCTGGCCGTACTTCACCTCATGTAGGCGTATCAGAGACGTTTCGCGGACTAATAACATGTTACAAATAAATTATTGAGTCTGTCTAACCTTATTCATCTGCTACAAAAGTAGATACCCTCAAAATGATCATCGTGGTAATGTACTCAAAATATTATCGTAGTGGATACCGCCTGCACCGGCATCCACTACTTAAAAATATTTTTAAAATACTTTCAAAAAAATTAATTAAGGGTATTTGTGACCATTTCAGACTTATTTCTCATTGAAAAAATGTTACACATATACATATATTATAATGACGTACATGTGCAAATATTTAATCATTGTTAAGTCTTTGTTTTGGTTTGTTTTAATGGTTGTTGGATGCATCACTATTGTAGTTGAGTGTCACTGTTCCCGAAAGTGTTATCCGAAAAATAAATAAAATAATAGTATTTAACAATTACTCATTTTAAACCCTAGTGCTGTATTTTAATTGATTATTAATGGTTTGTAATCCAGCCCAATCAGTTAAGTAAAAAAATTCAAGTTACAACACAAACAAATTTTGTTAAAACCAAAAAAGACCACAAACAATCAGTAATTCAGTATCATATATTTCACTTCACTTTTTGATAGCTCAAAAACCTCTTAATCTGTTCATTTTATTCCTCATCTATTAATTTTGAAAGAAAAATATCTAATATGAAATTAAATGTTTTCTATAGCGTAGTATTGTAGTTAAGTTTTAGTAGTTTAATAAGTAGAGTCCCCCGGGTTCAATTCGCAAGTTTTGGTAGGCCTCATACAGTATAAAACGTAACTTTATGATGATTAACAGCTAATTATATTTAAGATGAATGAGTCAATGTAAAGCAAGGCACAGTTTTTTTCCTTCCCCTAGGTTCCCTTGTTTTTTATCTACAACCTCCATTAATCGAGTTCCTCAACTTGATTCATAATTGGCTAACTTGATCATTTCTTGGAGTACTTGCTAAACATGCTAAATAGCGCAATAAGTAGGTGGTAGGCACATGTACACTAAAGTATTAAGGGTTGCACTGAATGACACTTTTTTTAGGTATCTCAATTTAAATACATAGTGATTAACATTCCTAAAATAAATGCAACCGGGTTACACTTAATGTGTCTTTGATAAATCATGGAATTATTATTTTGAGTGTAGTTTTACAGACAAAAATATACAAAACGAAATACGTATTGACTAAGTGTAGTAGCATTTATGCACCACTATTTTGATATGACGATTTTTTTATTTTTTTACAGAACATTTTAACTACAAACCGATAACCATTTCTTATCAATCCGAACGTCAAAGTTATATCAAGCGATGTATGGCTTTTACGTTTTTTATAAAACCGATTTTGGGACGATTCTCATAATAGAAGACAAAAAAAAACTTTTTATTTCTTATGTAAGATTATTACGTTAGCGATTCATCCACTCTTTATTTTTTAGTTATTTTGTGATTGGCCTTTTCATTAATTACAAATAATCCTTTACTGACACATTTTTTATTGAAAAGAAAAAAGATGATTCCCCCTTTCTGTTCAAACGGGAATGGGCTTAAGGAACAGGTTTTGTTGAGCTAAAACGCCATCGTTTCTTTTTTTTTTGAGGATCCAAATGCACTTTTATTGTCAACACCTAATACACATAGTAAGTTTTGAAATTGTATGATGTCCTAATTTGGCAACTGAGCATGCTTGCATTGCCATGCACGACAGATAATACTAAATAACTTTTAAAAAGATTCGTTCTTCTTCGGTTTATTCCCTTCCATGAAATCAAAATTTACAATAAAACAAAAAATTTTTTATTTTAAAACTTCTTTTGTCTTTTGAACACATCCTCAGGAACAGTCCATATATAAAATATTTAACGTTTTTTATTTCGGTACAAATTGAGTCGGGTCTTGCTTACTGTCCCAATGTTTTTTTTATAATTAATGCAAGTATTTAAGCAACGTGTTAAGGAGGGGAGGGGGGGAGGGGTTAATGGTTGGAGGCGGGGTATGAAAGAAACACATTACTATAATGTGCCCCTAAAAGAACGCAAAATATTTAATTTTAACACATCACTCTTGCAAAAGTGCAACTTTGAGCCTTTTTGTCCTGTAACAAACACCCCAAAGTTTATAATGCACTAGCTCTTAAATAATACCTGCTGATGTTCCACACACCACTAAATAGATCTGGTCTGGCACCCTCTGGCCGAAGAGTGTTTTGGAAAAGGTAAACCCAAAAGACATACTACAGTTCTTAAGTTAAATTAAAATATCGAAACTGAACTTCCCTGGGCCATTTTTGTGTTAGAAATTATTTTAAAGATAAAAATCGAGACATATCAGAAAAAAAGGTGTGGAGGCTTACTATACCGAGTAATGACATACTAATTTTACAACCCATCCATAGGAATATTTTGACTAAGAACCAATTTCAGAGGGGATCGGAACTCATCGTTGATCTTCATGCTTCAGCAGCTCGCTGAGCGTCCTTCGTACTGAGAAATTTACGTTTTATTAGGGTCATTTTGTACATAACCCAATGGCAATATGTTGGTGGTGTGGCAACCTGATGTCAGGATTAAAGAATATACAACATGGGTACTTTTGACACAAATAGCGTAATTGGTATATATATGAACATATTGAAGGACACACACACCATAATCACACACACATAATACACACAAACACACACATACGTTATGCATGCGTTATGCATACATGTAGCATAAATTGTACTTTGCCATTTTGTGGTAATTTAATATCAAGCGACTGGAGTCAATGATTACCATTGAAATTAATAACTAAAAATTAAGTCTCCTCCACGGAGAGAATGCAAATATTTTCGCAGTTTTCCAGTGGGAAGTAATTCCTGAAATTTTGCAGTGACCAGAGGATGTCATTTGTCCACATCCAGCATGAACGAATGACAAACTCTTCCCCCCTACCCACACCCAGCGCTTCCTTCTTTAGTTGTTACAGTATAATAAACGCGAAAAGATGAGGGGGGGGGGGGTGATAGTTTAAAAATGGAGTATGGGTCTACCTATAACGGTACATAAAGTACACCTTAACATTTTATATCATCCGTGAAACGGATAGCTACCCTCTGGAACAGCCAAAACAATCACCCTTGCTTGGGGCTGTTTTCAACTTATGTTCTGTAGGTTTTATTTCCGGGTTTGACTTATATTGTGACACTTTATTTTTCTTGATTTAAAGGTGCAAGATGATGTAAACTAAATTATTTTAGAAAAAGTTACTGAGGATTTATTCGACATTCAAATTTAAAAATGTAAGCCCACTTGAGCTGATAAAATGTGGCAATGTTTTGATATTATAAAGAAAGGTAAAAGAAACAAATACTCGCGTATTTTAAAAAACGCCAAAGGCAAAAATTTTCGGGAAGCCGTACATGTGGTACATGGGACAGGACAAACCTACATGCATTAAAGAGGACTGATGAGATGTCGCAGGAAAGCGCCCCCAATTTTTCTCGAACCCGGTTTTTTACATCTTTGGAATGCTTACCAATTATTAGATCACACCTGAAGTGACTAAGCCCGAAATACGCCGCCTTTATGTCATGAGGAAATTTCTAGTTTTCTGTCGTGCACGACAGAAGTCAAAGCACGGTTTTTCTATGGGAGAACGCTTCACGGCAGCCAGGTCAATTTCCAAAACAAAAAAAAGTTTTTGCGGTTTTCTTTTGCACCTGTTTTTCCAAAGCTTTCGAACACGTTTCGGTAGGTTGGCTACAAACCCATCCGTGAAATTTGATGGAAATTCTGATCCTAAAAAATCTCTCCCCTATCGCATTAGGCTCTAGGTTCTAGCTTAGGTTCTAGCATATGGTAAGACTCATCAAACTTAGAGATCGTATAACACATAGGCCTAAATCGTAGCGGAATTGTATGGGTATATCATTAATCCTAACACTCAATGTAATTTATATACATTTCTTGTAACAGTGACTTGTAAAAAATCTCAAACTGCTATTAGATTCGATATTTTAAGTCTAATGTTAATATTTTTCGCTTTCACGACCGAAACTTGCAGTTTTTAGTATTGGAAATCTTCATTATCCGGTCTGTTTTGCAATAATTATTTTCATACAGTACACGAGCTGTTAAAATATTCGATACAGAATAATAATCAAATTTGATATGAAATTCAACAATACACAAAAAACTAACAAAACCAACAAAAATGGCCCAATCACGAAATTCACGGCAACTTTTTTTTAACCACCTACATGTACACTTTTTAAAATTTCGTAATTAAGAAAAAGATTTCCGTAATTTTTACGGGAAAATCTGTTTTAGAAAACATAAAAATAAAAAACAAAAAACATAAAAAATAGCTAAAAAGTTAATTTACGGCAATATTTCAAAAATTTCTGCAGCAATATTTCCGGACTTATTTTTTTTCCGTATTTTAAATTACGGAAAAATTCTGTTAAAATCCTAGTTTTTTCCATAATATGAGACAAATTTCTGTACAATTACTGTCAAAGTTCCCTTTAATTGACCAAAATGTCTGTAAATTTACCCTAAAAATGACTGTAAATACTGCTGCAAGAAATTTACGTAAATTACGGACCTTTTACATGTACGTACGTTGCAATAGCTTGCAATACACGTCCCGTGTTGTGAATTAGCTCGTATATGTAACAACACGGCATTACTTTCCTTTTTGTTTGTCACGTGAATAGACCATGCCAGATTATGCAGGAAACCACCCGACCGAAGTGACCTAATGGTCTTTTGATCGATCGCACCTACATTCAATGCAGATTGAACAATGGCAACATCCCGGGGCGAATCGATGGCAACATGCATGTAGCACTCTATAATCGATGATTTCGGCGATAGGAAGAGTTTGCTTTCTCCTGCCCCGGAAATCCCGTATTTGCAAGTCTCTCCTATCGATGAAAAAGCCCGACAGGATAGTCTCTCCCAATGAAGTAATAGGTCCGCGTTATAGGTCTCTCCCAATGAGAATTCCTTTGGCTAGCTGCTCCACCGCTTAACTCTCCTCTGCGGAATTAGTCAGTTTAGCTACCTGGAGCGTCTTAATCTTGACCGTCCTATTATCGATTTTGATCACTGAAGTGGCAACCTTTGTCCCCAGCGAATACGTATTCGTTCGCATTTTATCTCGGTGCTTTGAGATATTTGGACACGCAAGCTATCGAATATCAATTCGATTGTTTGGGAAACCCGGTTTTGCTACATATTGGTGTTTATTCGACAGGGGCTAATTTTGAGTAGGGATTTATTTCACTTTTTATTTGGGTACAATTTAAAAGTATATAAAATCAACTAGAATCAACTAGTAACTCAATTGGACTCAAAAATTCATTTTGCAGTAATGTCTTGACCACGACGATATGAATCTAATCCTGGATCTGAATGAACAACTTCAGCAATGCCACTCCATTGGAAAATAAGCTTAAAACCAAATGAATAAATTGCATCACGAATCACTCATAGATTACAATTCTTTTTATGTGTTCCAATGTTTACTCGACCTTTTGAAATATAAATAAAGCTTCCATTACGGTATAATATGGCCTGCGTCGCCATCTTATACCGTAATGAAGTGTATTTTATTCCCGATTGTTATTATTTCAAGAATTAAAATAAAGCTTCCATTACGGTTCTACTAAGGCCTGTGTCGCCACAAAATTGCGGCAGGTGTTGTATATTCGTGCTAGTGTCAATTTAACCACGGTAAGGCATTTTGCTCGATTAAGCAATTCAGGAGGTTGAAACGTTTTTTGCAACAATCTCTGTAAATAAAATCACAAGGAGTTTAAAAGCCAGCAGTTCCGAGCAACAGAAACATTACCAAATAGAGCGACTGTACAACCGGCATTCTTTTTCAATTAAAATATACATTACATGCCCCATCCTCTAAGTAGCGACACGACTTTTGAATAACACCAAGTCACGAATTTAAACTTCAGTTATGATGCAAACCGTTAGCTAAAAATACCTATTTCATACAAATCCTTTCAGCAGTTTTTGAGATAAGACCACCAAAGGTGTCACTCCATGCAGTGCCATTTTATGATATTTTGGGCATGTTGTTAGTGACTACAAACATTTTGTGCAACCAATGCTTTCTTCAGAAATGTTTGCAATATTACTTTTTAGGGGATAATTGTATTCATGTACATTTTGTTGAGCACACATAAATGATCAATAATGGGTAATTGAGTCAGTGTATTTTCAGGAGATAAGTACTAATGTATATTGCAAAAATACGTCGGCAGTAAATTGCATTTTACCTGTGGTTCTCAAATCTTTTGCGCCTTAATGATATGATGCTAACCTGATGAGTTAACCTATATAAACCGTGACCAAATCTAAACAAAACAGAATTCACTGAGAATATTAATTAGTCATAAAAGTGTCTATTTGACTCAATTAAAATTAGTCCATGCAAATCAGTGTTTTATCATTCATTAATAATGTACTTCAATGCTGGAAACAGGTTTGGCCTTGGTGTAAGATAAACTTCCCATATTTTTAAAAAATAGTTTTCATGATTACAAGATATTTCATACCTCTAAATTTACACTTTAAATGACAAATTAATGACTGACGAAATTTTAATTTGTAAATGTTAACAACTTACTAACTAATTAAAGAGACTTTAGACTCACCAAATGACATGAGTTAGTTTGTCAAGCACAAACATTATGAATTTAAGAGTAACATTGGTCATTTGATAATTAGTTTTTTGACGATTTTGTAATTAAAAAAAGTTGTAGACATATTTGCAATTATGCACATTGAATCCGAAAATTTAAAAAACATTCTTTTTAATTCCAAACACGTTTTAGCACTATTTTGTGGATTATAAAAAACAAAAAAATAAGTGCATAACTAATAATTAATTAGTCAAATAGACCACTTTTTGACTATTATATTTTCAGTGAATTGTTAACGGTGAAAAATCAATTATTTTATAACTTCTTAAAGGCACATTTTCCTAAAAATGATTTGATTTATATTTTGTGTATCGAACAAAGGTTTGCTGAGCCAGAAAGCTTGACGAGAAAGAAGAACTTGTGAAAAGAACACGTTGGGGTTACGCTATATCGCCATTATGTAATATTTAGTGGCTGGTGTGCGTTTTTTTACGTGCTGTTAATAGTTGGTAAAATGAGTCCTGCAGATAGGACAGGTCACACAATTTTTTAAAAAGTTCAGGTATTGTTAAACAACCTGATTTTTAAAGCTTATTGAAAAAGATGATTTAGCAATTTCAAAGTACCAATAAAATTCCCACATGTAAACAATAGCTTGTCATTATTATTAAAGGATGAGTTGCTGTTATAATCCGTGGTTTTCCGGCATATACTTCCGACATTAAATTTGTCATGATAGTTTATTGCTAACAATCATCAGCGAGTCAGATTATCCGCTGGGATTTACCAGGTATGTAGTTAAACAAGTATTTAGGGGTACAGGTGAATTGTGAAAACGAGTTTAATTTTTTTAGACAACTGGGGAGGGGCCCTTCTTGAATAAAACAACTTGTTTCAAAATAACAAGTTGAGTGGAGGGCACTTGAAAATCCCGGTGTTTCAACGTTTAACAACCTTTTGCTGTGTAGGGTCATGGATAAAACGTAAGGTCACATTCTGTTAGGATTAGGATTATGGTGTGGATTAGGTATAGTTAGTCATGGTTTGGTTAGGGTAAACGTTTTAGGGAAGGTAAAGTATGGAGAGGGGAAAGAGACAGCGACCCGGGTTTTAAAAAATGGTCGTCATTCTTCAGAGAAGGTTTGGGAGAGGTGTGTGTGTTTTATTCGAATTCCCCCTAGTGTCCGTTAGAACATATTGGATTCCACTTCATTTATCTATTTTTGCAGATAAAGATTTAGTTTTACTCATATAACGTAGGTCAACCTTCTTGTCTTATTTTTCTGCAGATAAAGATTCGTTTTACTCTATACCTAAAAAACGTTCGTGGTCTCCCTTTTATAAACATAACTGAAAAATTAAGATTGGTTTGTACGGCTGACCGCGCGGATAGAAAATTGCACAGGCTCGTATTCAAGCAATATCGTCCCAGACTAATGGAATAGGCGGCAAAAAGCCGGCCTGCTTAAAATTTAGGTACGCTGAAAGGAGCTTTGTACATGACACGGTTACAATTTTGTCACCATTATGCAATTTAAATTATTTAAACATCAATTACTAGTTGTTTGCACTGAAAGTAAAGGAAAACGCCTCTTCTATTTGGAAACTGAACGTTGTTAAATTTTCAACATTCTAGGTCACTCAGAGTTAAGACGTGTACAAACTCTACGCTTAAGATAAGCTAAAGGGTCATTCGTGACTTGTGAAGATATGAAATACTTAGGAAGTTGTTCAAGAAACTCGTAAGATTACTTTCTTGACATATCTGATGTCTAACATTATTGTCGCGGAATTGTGTTCTGTCCAATCTAATCAGCCATATGGAGAACTTTGCTCCGACCAAATTGGCTTATTGTGATCTTAAGTTTGCTACTTTATAAAGGGAACACACTTAATAAACAGGCTGAGGTAGTTCTCAAAACAAATAAAAAACAAAACGTCTGATTCTTTCTGAGAAGCATGGGTTTAAAAGCTAAGAAAATATTTAACGAATGTGTTCGCACTATACTTCATGCGGCTTTCCCGCCAATGTTTCTGCAACAATTCATTACACCAGGAAATGATTAAGGTTTAAATTCGATGTTTGGCGTCCTTAGGTAATCTAAATTTAATTCTGGATATCAGTAGGATTAGCATGGTTAATCTTGGTTCATTCTAATCTCTCGTCCAAGTTGTAGCTATCTTAATGAGGATTAGAACACGCACAAGCGTCCATTAAATTTGACAGTGGAACCATTGCTGATGAACACGTTAGCCTTTAATCCATTAGTATGATGTCAAATATCGATACAAAAATGAAAAAAGTATTTCACTGTGTACTGGCCATTGATAGCGCTTTAGATTATGCCTCATGCTAGGCGCATTTTTGAGTGGTTTGGTACTTACTTTACGTTTGTAATAGAAACACATTGGTAATCAAAGAATTTAAAAACGCTTAAATAAGAGACATGCTGCCAAAAAATGGAATCAGTAAAATGTGGCCAAAGGAAGTGCATCAAAATGTGTAGTCGGATACCACTTTGAGAGATGTAAAGTAATGCCAATTTTATTGAATTAAATTATAGACCCAATGTTTTTAGTGGACGAAGCCCAACTGGTGCAACCTTGTCACCCTTTCGCAATTTGTGTTAATGAGGTCACAGATCACCATAAATCATCAATAAAGTAATGAACAGTCAAATTGTTCTTCTAGCGAAAAGAGTAAAAAAAGTACATGGTGACAGTATCCGTAGGATGCCTTAATTAACGAGGTATCGGTCAAAGGATAAACAAGGTTTGAAGCAGAGTTCAATTTTTAAAAATCCTTCCAATTTTCAATATAGGTTTGCCGCTTCTATTTATCTTGAAAAATTTATTATTTTTTTAAGTAGATTGCTATAGCCTCAGAGTACATATTTAATGCAATGACGTAAGTTAGGGTTCAAGGCCAATAGAGGACCATGGGTTTGTTTAATTTCAGCAAATTTAATCCCTCAAGGTCACATAGGTAGATATAGCAAACTAGACCTTTTCAGGATTATCCTTGGTTTTCCTGTTACCGATAATATACGGTACTTATCATTACGAACGGGATTTTGAAATTTGACCCCTGTACAAAAAAAAAGATGCATCCTTTGACCTATTTTGAACTACAAGTCGTTATAGCCATTGTACAGCCCACGTCACCATTTTAATGGGAAACCTCAGGAAGAGAATTTGCGTATTTCGGAACTTATCGATATATTTGGGATTTAATAACCTTATGGGGACTTGTGACCTCAATACCTCAAATTGCCCAATGTGCCAAGGTGGCACCCGGGGAATTCTTACATCAGACACCCTGGTTTATGGCTTTCAGTAACAAAATTCCTATTACGACCATGACTGTGACGTTTTCAATGAGGCGCCTCCCAACTAGTGTTAGGAAAATGTTTCGAAAGGGACCCGTTGCATAAATGTGAAAGCTTCACATAATATATATGCAACCTGACATGTCTTTTAAGAAGGTATGTATTTATTTCATGTGCTTGTTGAATACCGGGTCAGTATGTCACTTTAATCGAAGCAATGGAATCTACATCAGGCTCAGCTGTTAAGTGAAATCACCATTGCAATATCGGTTGAAGTCAGTGGGATTTCATGCTCTTCCTGAGAGGACACAAAGACCAGTTAAGAACAACCTGGGGTAGAAGCTCTGTTGATTGGTCACTAGGAACAGGTGATTCCACCTGTTACAAACCATCTGGAGCCTTCTCATACCTCTAGAACCGATACCGTTCCACCTGATGTTTTCCATTCTTCATATCCTGCTTAAGCCACCCTGCCACTGTGCAAAACATGTAATTCTTCGGACTGAAATAAAAATAGCAAGTCCAGAAAGTTGTAGAGGGAATGTAACACATGTATACACAAACTCGACATTTCCCGACGGGGGAAGTAAGCTTCATTTAGAGTTCAGGACAATCTCAGGTAAAGGTTTGACAAGTCACAGAGTAAACAACTTTCCGAACTGTAAAACTAGGTGTTGGTGTTGAACTTTAACTTGCCGTGTAATGAAAATATGAGCATGTAAAAAACTACTTTATTGGAACTGTGCAAAAGAAGTCCCCTTTTGCATCGATGTTTTTCGACTTACGTTCAAATACTCATGTAGAATTGTGATGACCGCGAGGAAAATGACTATCTTTAGCTATGCTTTTGCTCATACATACGTTATAGTGGATTTTTTATTCCTTTCAGTTCATTTAAAGTTTTGGGGGGGTGTCGGGACGATTCCATTTGGTGGGGGGTCTGAAAGGTTGTATTCTTTACCCCAACAATTCCAATAGAATTCGATGTCCGATACCGGAATAAGATTAAGGCCATAATTAAAAAAATGTCCTTTTCTCACTAAGAAATACTACAATGCAAATGCACTGAATAAACTCCAAACTTGAACAAACTCTGAGCATTCATCAACCACAACTGATAGGAATACGTAATTTATTACTCAACCAACCTTCTTTTTACGTCACTAAGGAATGTTAGAAAATCTGATACGTTTAACTTCATTCGTCTTGTTCCAGAAATATATTTGACAGCTGGTCCAATATTTAGATATTTTAGGAGTTTTGGTCCCTCTAACAACTACAATATTTTAACTGTGCCTAATCCTCCTCTTCACCCAGCCTCGCTGTTCATGACACTTTATCCGTTCTTGATTGACACCAACAAAGAATCGATAGGGGGTGTCCTTTCAGACTTTACGAGCAATCTATGCAATTGCATCTGGTAGAATCCTTTACTATTATTCGATACACAAAAAAGTTCATGTAAATGGTTAAAGCATCATTATTCTGTTGAAACCAAGTTAGTTCCTTCACTGTTATACGTCTTTTTCTTTTTGATCTCAACACATCCCCTCCAAATGAGTTCGTACCATAGACAATATGCGCTTACTGACGAATAAAAAATCAACTATATTAAAGATCAGAGCAGACTTTTTTTTTATCAGAATAATGTCATCTTGTTCAGGCGTGTTGAGCCCGTTAGCGCTTGCAAGTCAACCCCCGAAGTGGGCGGAACGGTGGAAGCGACCAACGGGCGAACCACGCCTGAACCAGACACCTTCTTTCGTAATGTCCTACTTCTGTATTCTTTAAATGTGACTATAACGTCCGAGCAAAAAAGAAAGCTAAACCTTTAAAATATGGATTAAAATGATTTCGTCTCTGTACATTTTCATGATACTTAGCTATGATTTAATTCATTTTTTACAATAAAAACACTTAAATGCTGCACGTTGGCTTATATGTCGTTGAAAAGTCTAGACTTTTTTGAACGGATCATTCACAATAGGGGTAAACAAATAATGAGTCGAGCTTTTGAGAAAGGGATAATCGGATTGTAAAGGTTGAAAAACTCAATGAAATACGGCAATCAATTTGAAGCTGGAAGAGCTGTATAATGTTACGCCTCAACGACTTGTTTTGAATACAGCTAAGTATTTTAATCATCTAGCATAAGGAGTGTAACAGTCACACTTGTTGGTTTTGGTTTGTTGTGACAAATTTGTGGGTTCGTGTCGGTCATTTGATGATTTAAGAAGACGATTTGATGATGAATACTTAATAAGAGTAATTCAAGACACCACTGATCGTTTTTGTGGAGTGTAAGAAGCAAAAGTAAGGTAACGTCGTTGAGCTGTTAACTGCAAAGAGGTTCTATATAGATAGAGTCAAAACGTTACGTCATCTTTAGAAATGTCAGCGTGCTCGCTTTTTTGCCTGACCACAAGAAAACATAGAGTACAAACAAGAGAAAGCAATGGCTTCCTCCGCATCTTCCACATACGGTGGGTGCCGCTTTTCATATACTCTAATCGGTGAGTGATAACCAAATTGATGTATGGGTTAGAGGTGGCCAGGTTGAATAATATAGTGCACCTGGATCATTGGCTCAGATACTCACGTCGCTTAGGTGCTTAGTCGCGCCTTAGGTGAAAAGATGTATTCATTGAGGCCGGTTATTTAAATCAAGACGACTGACGTTGTCTTTCATGCGGTGGTGGCCATGGTAGGACAAAATTTAACCACCCAATAGCACCCAACATCCAACACTGACATAGTTTGCCCGGAATTGTTTGTACACACGAATGACATTATGTGTGTATAGCAAGACCCAAACTAATAATTATTCCGTGCAATATTCAAAATGTCAGCGCCCAGCACGGACGACTGTGTTTTTAATGGGCCTTCACCCCATTGTTGAACTTTGTCTTTTTAATATCATCAATACATTTCTTCTTTTGTATGAATTGACATATATTTAGCATATATTTGCAAAATCCCGCCCTCTTATTGGCGAATTCACCTTTGTACCCAGTTACAAAATCATTTCTTTTGACATTACAGAGGTTATATTTTCCAATACAGCGTGCTTACGACACACATATCACCTAATTATACTCTGGCTCAGCTTGACAAATTTTATGTTTGGTCTCGTTACTAGTATTATAATTGCAAATTGCATATTTTAGCCATATGCAGATTTCCACGACCATGTTGGGTGTCCCCTAACATAAGATTTCTAATTTCATTCAAGAATATTGACAGTAATCATGTATCTGGAATGGACCTTTGACCGTAAAAATACCATTCTATCCGACACTACGAATTTGTTTTTTAATACAGTCCTGCTTGTTTACACACCTATAACAACAGTATCGCTGTGACATTCAGCCTGACGACGTTCGTGTTTGTCTCATTTCTATCTGTTCTTTGATTAAAAACAGATTTTATTATCATTGCAGTGTCCATAATGCGATAATAATTTTAATATAATCTCCCCCCACAAAAAGCAATGGCAGACGGGATTTCTACACCGATTCCTCTAGTGTTTCTAGACTGACTGTTATATTTCTTTCGACGTTTCTTAAAGTTCGATGCCCCAGACTTTATTTTTGATAATGTGTCAGCTACTGACCAGCATTATCAAAAAACAAAAGGTTTTTGATAATGTGGTCCCGCTACTGACCACATTATCAAAAATACAGGTCGGGGCAACGAACTTTAACAAAAGACATATAATGGATAATCATGAATAAAGAGGGCTAGACGTTTAATATGTAGTTAAAGATCAGTTCCAGAAGTAATTAATAACACAGTCATGAGATCCGTAACTTGCTTTTATTGATGATGATGACTTCATTTGATCTTTTGCGAATAGGATCTATAAAATACTATTAGCATGTTTAAAAGACATTAAAAGGATTAGTATGGAACTACAAGTGTTACTTAATTTATTTTTCGCTATTTTAATGCTAGTAAACTATGAATTCACAGAGTCGAAAATTATAGTAAAGGCATCAGTTATTTGCCAAATCAAAAATCGAAATAAAAAAAATCAGATTTGTGCATGTCTGTACCATCTACCTGCATACCCTATGAATTATAAGACTGAAAGCGACTAATGTAGACAAAACGGAATTTTTATAGTCATTACGTCCTTACTGTACACTTACTACAACACGTAAATGAATGCTGCTGTTTCTTCTTTTTTTGTGTCCATTTTTATTTAAAAAACAACAATAACTATGCGATTTCTACGGACTAATTCTTCACATTTACACTATATACTTCTGCAAATTTCAACTATGTCAACTATTTTTTCCCCGGCAATCTTTTCACTCGTGGAACAGAGAGTGACGTAATTGCCAAATTTGCCAATCACCCCTCCTCCCTCCATGGCAAAGCGCTATATTTTTTGAAACGGTACTTTGTCGAATCCTCCCCGCCCCCGCCCCCCACAAAAAAAAATAATAAATAAATAAATCTGACTCTGATTCTAAAGAAAAAGGATAGCTACGGAGCTGCTCATGAATCAACGTCAATGCATAGCTAATAAAAATTCATAAAAATCAAAGCGAACTATTCTGGCTGCTAAGTCGTTTGAATATGGACGTAACGCAAACCTCATGAATAGTCTGGTAAACCTGGACGTAGTTGTTAAACCTTAACGTTTTTTGGACAGTATCTGGTGGCATATCTACCGGAATGGGAGTTCTCAACTTACCGTGAAGGTCAGTTATGACAGGCTTATGTAGCTACCTCAGTTCACATTTAAAAATAAATGTTTGCTTTTAAATAAACGTGACAGCAACCACTCGCCGATATCTAAGAAACAGGAGAATTTACAAAGTCTGGACTAAGTTTTCCGTAATCTGACACGCGACACGCCATTTCCCCTTGCACCCACTGTAACTACAATGTAGGCAGGAATATTTGATGTATACTGGTCATGACAAAATATTGATTCTCGGGTCAATTCGTATCTATATTTTTTGACCTCTGAACACAGCCCAATGACACTAAATGAAATTATTGTGCAAATCATCTTTCCTATTTTCCTCAAAGAGCTGACGACAATCAAAATGAGTAAGCGTAAATCAAATTGCCTTTCCCAACTCTAAACAGAACGTTTACACGCATTACAAACGTCACTGGACAGAGGATAATCCCGGAGGACAATTTTACATTTACTAGCTCCTATGTTTTAAATATGTCGCAGAAAACTCAAAAACTGGTCTAATCAATTGTTATTTACTAAAATTTCGTACCTTCTCCTGCAAATGAGCAATGACCTTTTAAATAAAAATACATTTGAAGGCAAAAAAATCAGGATTTTATACATCCACAATGTGAAATCTCTCGTTGCCCTTTAAAAATAGACTTTGGTCGCAATGGCTCCCTGGCATTGCAAAGTCGAGCCGCGGGTTTTTTTTTCTTACCAAATTGTATATCAACCTATTTGGTGCATATTTGGAGCATTACCCTCGCCCTAGACTGCCCCCCTCCTGTGTGTTTCTGCCCGCCTTCGTTGTCCCCTTCTGAATCTCATTTGTTATCATTTTGTTAAAAATGCACAAACCGTGTTCTGGGCGGCGGACCCATGTATTTTTTAACAATCGGTTAAGCACTATAAATCTTGATTTCAAGCAAAATTTTCTGTAGCTGGCACAAAATATATCTAATCCTATCACTCCTAACACCACAACCGATGGTTTTTAGCTGTATTGAGAGTTCTTTTTATCAAGGCCACTCTTCATCAAAAGTTAATGATTGTCTATTTTATTAAATCATCAGTGAGTGACTCGAGATGATAACACTGTTACGGATATTTGTTTCGGCTGGGGGTGAGCTATGACATATCTCTTACTTATTCTAACTTTTTAATGACTTTGGATTGAGCACTGAATAGTCACAATTAAGCAGTAAAGAGTCGTGTCAACAAGTAAAACTTAGTCTAAACACGCTTCCAAAACTTAGCGTTCTGTGATACTTCATCCTTGATCTGACATCTTTTTAGAACACAACTTGTAGTCGGTCTCCGGAATCTTTTGTGTAAACTATCCGTAAGTGTGATATCGAATATGTTTATGGGGGAGCGTATGTGACGTGTCCGTGTAATACGACAAATATGGAATTCTTTGCACACCTGAAATGCGATGGATGAATAATTTTTTGTTACAAATCCGTATCGGTAAAATCAAGATACGGTACAAAACACAAAAGAGCACTGGGGCAAAGAAATCACAATAGAGAGTGGAGTAGCCATTAAATATATCGGCAATCCTGATATTATTACATCATTATTTTCGATGTTCCACACGGCGTTGCACATTCTGGACTAAAATGACTTTATCAGTTATTTTGGATCCCGGCGATCATTTTTTCACTAAAAATATATTTGCCTACTGTATTGCAATCTCAAAACAATTGTATCATTAAGTTCTAGATTGTCTCCTATGTCCCCACTTATTCTATTTTACTTCATCTTTCATATTCTTTATCATACTTCCAACTATAGTTATGTCAACGTTTCGATGTTGAATTAACATTACATCCACGCTTCTAATTAACTGAACTAATTCGAAATGCCTTTGATTGAAATTAGTGGATCTCTGATCACATTCATTCATCATGCCAGTTATACCCTAGGGTAAGTATGGCTTGTAGGGGCAACGGAAGTCATGATAATAGCGATATGAAAAATCAAGAACATATACAGCGCTTTCCTCTTAGGGGGCACTGCAATTCAGTAAAATGTCTGCATGGTTTACGTGCACCAACGAGGTCTTTTTTGGATTATACAAACAAAATAACATGAAAAAGAAGTTTTATTATAGGGGAAATATGTATGTAATGGTCATATACGCAGCATAATAATGTGAAAATTGCGGCCTCCAAGGGTACCATATGGAGGGCTAGAATAAATTTAAATAACAAAATGATTTTTGTCGTATGGACTCTTTGATGAACTTTTACACAATGTTTTTTTATGATTGGCCGAGTACTATCCTAAATCATAACTGGGGATCCATACAACAGGATAAACTTTACAATCCATCATTTTAATACAAACAGAAGGTCAAAAAATCTAAACATACAATAGCGAACTCAGCACTCCCGCATTTGAACGCTAGAACAATAAAGATAAAAGACTTTAAAAAGTTTACAATTTCATTCTAAGCATCCGGTTTTTTGACAACCAATTTGATTGCTTTACTTTCATACCAATGATTAAAATAGTGTTTAGACTTGTTTCCGAGTCTGTGAATTTAGTGATCATTATTGTAAACAATTTTTGTGTGCCATGCTTCGGCTTTTTCCAAAACATTTGGCCAAATATTTGAATGTTTTACTTGATTGCCAGTGGGTCACCTAAGATTAGTTTAGATTAAGATATTTTCATCTTTGCAAACTAAAATATTTTAAATAAATTTAATAAAAGTATGTTTGTATTATAATGAATCGGGAGTACTTCATGAAAGGCACCTAAATGACATGGAACTAGAAATATTGTATCTCCTTATACATCTTAGAAAAAGAGGCGCCACTTAGAACCCTTTTGTCCTAGGGCTAAGGTTCTGTATCCCGACCCCTAAGATGAAAATCTTACGATCACCGCAAAAAAGGGAGCTATATTACTTTCCTTGTTAGGTCTAGGGGCCAATATTCCCTTAACACAGCAGGGATCGCTCCGTGATTTTTTCATAAGTGCCTTTAAATGCAGTTAAGGGGAATACGGATTAAAGCTTCAAAATTTAAAATAGGCCTAGAAACCTCTTTCTTGGACGCGTGCTCGCATATTGAAAAGCAGTTTATAAACCTTTTGGTTCTAGAAATTTCCATTGTGTAAGAAGCCCGGTAGAAGCTTAGAGAACATTGTCATCGTATAAAATAAACACCCTTTGGGTTCTTTGTAGGAGAGAAAATATGGATTTAGCCAAGAAAAAAATAATTTTCGAACCAAAAGGGTTAACCTTGCCTTTCACTTTATCCAACATTTAAAATTATGTCAACATAATACCAAAACAACCCTTCCTAAACATTTAATTTTTAAAAGGCTCTGATAGAACGATAGGTTGCTTCATAAACGGACCCAAAAAAAAATTTTACCTTTTTAATGTTATTCTCTTTAAAAATGGTTTTAAGATATCATAACCTATCTTAAGGGGCTCAAGATTCAAGTACACCTACAAAATGTGATCATCGAAAAAATACTAGATGTTCATATCTGTCATGGAATGTCTTTTGATAATCCCAGGTGAATGATGGTTCCGTATCATCACTCTGGGAGGAATCAATTTATCAAGCTTATTATCTTGGCACTGTTCTGATCCGTTTATGACACTTTTCCAACTTCTAAATTGCTGCCTCTTTCTTTTTTTTTTTCTTGTCTTGTGCTGAAGCATTAATCATGTATGTCAATGTTCGTGACGGCATGTCCAACGATTCCCGGTTACATCCCCTTGAAGGGTTATTTCGGGATCAACAGCCTCGTCCCCCTCCTTACCCTAAATGAGAGTTATATCACTACAACGTTGGGTCCTAGGTAACGTATGGCATGGAGCGTCGATTTGTTCTGCTAAACCTTTATAGTAATTTCCGCCCAAACCGTGTGAACGCGATATAGTCCGGCGGAGCCATAGTCCCGGGGCTCCATAGACGATAACTGACTAACGCGTAAGACTATGTTACGTGAAGAGTCCTGAACGATTGCCCTATTGTTTTCACCATGTTCCCGGACTATGAGTACGCGCCGGACAATAATTACTTCTACATCCCGTGTGGAAAGTAATCATAGTCCGGCAGGTACATTGTCCCGTGCTCCATATACGACAACGGAATAAAGCGTGAAACTTTTGTTGCGTAAAGAGTCAACTGAATAGATGCCCTATTGTTCCACCATTGTTCCCGGACTGTGAGCCGGAGGACTATATCTCCTGCCACACGCGGCACACAACGTCGCCTATCGGAAAATTGTGACAATTTTGCGCATAACCACAAGACCATAAAACGCCCAATCATCCTACAACAATTATTTTATTGTTTTTATTTTGTTTTAAATTATATTTATCAATTTTAAAATCAAGTTTTTGTTTTCAAATCTACTGACATAAAAGGGACGGTGCCAACCAAAACGAATGTATCTTTCAATTGCTTAAACGCCCAATGTTTGTAACAAGAGGTAAGAGGGTCTGTATTGGTAAAGGGCGATTTCAAAACTTGGAAAGAGATCCATATGTGCCCCCCCCCTTTAATTGTACTGGAAACAAATACCTATCCCCTAAGCCATTTGTTTAAAATTGCACAGCCCCACCAATCGGATAACTCAAAGACAGTTAGGTTGCCGGTGGGATTCTCTATCGAAGGACTCTGTTCGGTAAAGCGGTTTCCACCCAATTTATCCATGCGCCTAGCTTCTTAGTTTCACTCCTTTCATACAAAAACGACGTTATTATGATATTTCTACCAGATTTGACCCTATATCATTTAATATACAACACTCGATGATAAGAAAATGGATCCATGTCTAGATCATATTCGTTTAAATAATAACCGTTTGTATATTTGCTCTGTTGTCTCTAACAACTGTTTCAATTAAAACTTAAATCAAAATTGAACTTTGGCACTTTTTCATAAGCCACCATTGTAAATGTCATATTGTTATTGTATCTGAATACACTTGTCGCTGATAATTGTTGCTAGATTAGTAACATAGGCAAAGGTACAATATTAAATTACTAGTATCCGGTATCCCTCCATCGCTATTATATTATAGAAAAGATTTCCGTCTATATCATTCGTTATTGGAACAACCGGATACGTCCTACTCCCGTGATCGGGTTAGCATAATCTTTGGAGGTGTTAAACGATGTGTGTATTGTAGATCATATCAATCAAACATCATATTGTTCAACTTATTTATAATACTGACATTGAGGGAATCTGCTGTACGCTTTCCAAGGTAATTGATTTGCTTACGAGTAAGATAACCTCACATGTTTGACACATTGAAGCTATTAGTCATTTACTTTCAGATTTACACAAACAACGCCCTCAATTTGTTTTCAAAATTAATTACTTGATTATTATTGTAATTCGGAAATTGCTGTCATCAAGTTACCTGCTTGTGGTAAAGCCTGCAAATACCAGATTTAAATACAGCGATTTTGATTACAATGCCTGATTTCCGACATTTTAACTCATTGAAGATGTGTCAAAATAGCAGATTATAAGGTAATTCTAACGAGGTTTAATATGTCCTGCAACCGGCACGGGGGGAATTGCCACTTCGTTTAATATCATGTCATCTAATACCACAATAGCCATTCCCATTTTGTCTAAGCCACAGAGTTCATAATCCCATACTTTAATTTCTTTTTGTGTAATACCTACGTGTACTAAATACCAGTTGGTCTGTCATTTTGGCTATATCATTTTGTCTAATAACCTGTTAGTGTAATCACCATTTCGTCCAACACCACATCGGCTAACACCAGATTGTCTGAAAACCATTTCATCTAATGCCATTTTCGTCTACTCACTATATTGTCTAAAACCATTTCAACTAGTGCCACGGTTAGGAAACGGTTTAGGGTTCGAGTTTAGGGTTAGGGTTGATAAATGTGAATTGTGGTTTTATACAATGTTATTCAGAACAACTGAATCCTTGACAATGAGTTACAATGAAATGAATGATTATACCAACTGGTTATCAGACTTAATAGGTGTAGACCAAATTATCATTACACGAAGTCACAGGTGGAAATTAGACCCGTTGGATATTAGACAAATGTTGTAACACATGGCAAATAACACAACGGGTTATTCGATTAAGGAAATAGACTAAGTGGTTAACTTAGTGATCTATGTGGCAATAAGACAATCTTCAGTTTTAGACTAATCGCTATTTGGTTAAAATGTGTAAGTAAGATTTAACCTTTTTATGCGCCCAAGCATCAGTTATGCTATACGACTTTCAACTCATCCCCTTTCTGTCAGGTATTTGAAAATCAGTTTTAAAATTCAGATGATTCTATTCATTCATGATAGCTCTTTAATCGAAATATGGCTGCTGAATACTTCTCTCTCAATTGTTGCGTTTTTACTTTTAATGCAAATTGCTCGTTTGTAACTTTTGCATATTTCTAAGCCACTGGATTATGGCCATCTTTGGAAGACGATTAATGTGTTAAACACGTTCTCTCCTCATTTTGTCGTCATGATCCAATTATGTTTATCTTTGGGAAATCGAGACTTGTCTCCGATGATCGGGAAGATTGGTCGAACTCTAGAACATTCCAAACAGCAGATTGTCAATTTATAGAAATATCGAACATTTGACTAGCTTTGAGCTACTGCAGATTACATACGGGACAAATCAGCAAAAGGCCCATCATCTGTTTTAGATATCCGCACTAAATGAAAGAAACGTGTCCACTTTGATGAACCGCAGAACACATCGGATGTGACACATCATCTTAAATTATGTGCGAACTTTCAGCACAGGAATTTGTTTAACTTGAACTTAGTCCAATGAAATTTCATACATGACTAGCTGCCTGTGTCCTCCCCACTCTTAACGGGTGCAATTGGTAGATCAGTTTCATAACGCCCTGTGTAACATGGTTAAGAAACACATAACGGCCAATCGTGGTACAATCATTTTAAAATGTGAATGTCAACATTAATTTGCTTATTTCATTTATAGTTGGTTAAAATCGGCGATTTAAATGTATTATCCATTGCCAACAACGCTATAGTATCGGGACCTATCACGTATGATTCACAATGACTACAACACAAACTATGAACATACTCTCACATTTATCTGCCTCCACCTGTTTTGATGGCCTGGTATTTTGCAGATAGCTATAAGGACAAGATGGCTATCTACAAATCACCAGTTGAATATGAAAATGACGTTTTCGGCCGACTTTTTTTCTTATTCCACAAATTTTAGCGGTTCCCGCCTCAATTTTCCTACAGCAATGATTCCATTCTCCTTCCCTCATATACTCAAAAATTGAAGTTCTTTCCTAAGGAAGCATTTCACTTTTATTCTGTCATTTTTGCAAAAGCAGTAGACGGCTAATGTTCTTTGTCAGAAAGATAAGACCTGGGACGGGAGGTGTGCATACTCATGGCACGATGTCTCAGATGAAGCTTATTAATGGCGGACACTGAAAGTCCGCGTGACTGCCTAGAGTGTATAATTTTCGGCTCGCATATATCCAATAGCCTTATTATTGTCGCTTACAGCCCAACTTGCGTGAAAGGCTGCATGAAGATGGTTTATGGAGACAGCTATGAGGACGTGGGGTGCAAGAAAGCCATAACAGTTTAGAGGACAAATGTATTCAAAGGTTCGGGGCCTCCCCGTAGGTTCAAGTGATCTTAAACACCAAGGGAGCATCAGCAAGTCCTTCGTGGGGTAACCACTAGCTTTTATTGCGTGATCTTCCGGTGCCTCATACTTTGGAAGACTTGTCTTCTATGGCAGTCATGGACTTCAACTCACCATGCAGCTTTCACCAAAAACATGTTCTTGAAACTTGCAGAACTGTTGAGAACCCTACTAAATTCCACCAAGTCATAGATCTCACAGTGCCGAGAATCGAACCTGGTACCATCCACCAAAGCAAGCAACTGAACCACTATACCCAACTGCTAAACTTTCAAAGCTTGAACGCTCTCATCTACAAACAAACACTGAATAAGATCATTTCATGATTCACCGATTGAGGAAACTGTTTGGGTGCGGGATGTTTATATGGCATCCTATGCAATACCAATACAACGTCATACTTGATGAATTAACATAACCTTCGTCCCACAGAGCAATATTAAGAGTATGAAGCGCATAATAGAAGCGTTTTTACTGAATAGGTACCTTTTACCGAGAGGTAAATTATTTGAATGGACTTTGTTGGCTATCCAATCATCCAACATGCGAGAATACAATAGATGACTGGTTTCACCAGAACTTTCGGACATTTCTGCATGAGGAAGGTCTGGCCAAGCTAACCTATTGACCTCCCATGAAGCGCCCTTATAGGCCTACATGCAATTTTAGTCCAGCCCTTGTAGTCGCTTGCCCCTGCGCATAGCTGCATATTGCATAATCTCATAGGCCACCATAAGGCAATTTGATGGTCGGTGGTTAGAAAGACATTTTAGACAGATTTATGCGAATTCGACTTGTTCCTATACCACCGTCAAACAGGAATCCCTCGGGGAAGTACGGTACATTGTTCCATACACAGTGGTCACCAACTGGAAAAATACAAAGCGTGAGTGAGAGCATAAACAAAAACTGACAAAACAAGACGGGTACAGGTTTGGGCGTAATAAACTAGCTAGATATAGGCAGAGAAGGTGGATTTCACTGAGTAGAGACAGTGTAGAGATAGGTGTAGAAACTTTGTCCCAAGTTAGGCAAGAGATAACACCTGGCTTGGGAATTACCGTTTACACATAAGATGATACACTCCTGATCACTTGGGATAATCATGTTAAATCGTTTCCCAAATAAGTTTGACGTCCGCGCGACAGACCATACCTGATGACAAATAGGGCAATGGGAAACTAGCACTACACTCGTGGCCTACTATCACGACCACAATGAAGCGCACGATGAGCCCAAGCACTGTCCTGAAATGGACCAGTGGCAATGAAATTAATATTTCAGACATAATGAAAATAGACCCTTACTGAATCACTCCCACATATTTGAAAATATTTTGGGTGTTTACATTTTCATAAGGAACATTAATATTATTTTCCTTGTAAGCTTCACTTCTCACCAAAGATGTTGACATTAACTGCCAGCGATTTTATTAAACTTGAAAAGCTACAGTCATCAGCTCACAGACCCATTGCTATTGTATACAGACTGTCCCAAAACACTATACAATCAAAGATTTTTTTTTGGCCAAAATTTAAGTTCATCTCAACTGAGTTTTACTGATTCTTGATGGAGTGTTCCCGCTTTCATGAGATTTTTAGTGGGGGGGGGGGGGTGGGAATTTTGGGGGTCTGTTTCATGAGTGTATGGCTAACTATCTGAACAGGTGAAAAAACCTATTGCCAGTTTCGGCTATCCTGATATCAACACAGTTTGCCAATGAAAATCGCGTTCAAGACATTCTTAAGTGAAATTCAAATAAAGTAAGGTATAAGTGCTGCTTCTTGTTCTAGATACATATTTATAACTTTATACTATCGCAATTGCTATAAATACATGTAGCATTGTGGAAATTCATTCCAAACAGTCTTGTTTCTCCGCTTTACATCCAGGTTTCTGCAGAAGGTTGAACCATAAAACACCCTTGTTGAAAGTAAACGGAGACCTTTGAACAACGTCCTTTCCTTTATGCTCCGTTCGGTGAAACCCTGCTTTCTGTCATATATTCCTCCCTGGCAGCTGGAGTATGGGAATAGGGGAGGTAAATTGTCCCCTCCCATTAGAGCGTTGTCCACAGATTTGTCCCTCAACAGAATTGTAGACTGTTTCATTAGTTTCAGCAGTCCAATTCCCCAAATTGCCATGCATTACATGATTCTTGTCCCCTGAGAGTGAGTCCTCATTTCACCCACAACATAATAATTCCTGGTGTTTTCACGAAATCATATATTGATTAGTTCATGCCATGACAATACATTTATCTCCTGATCTGACAATATCTTTTGTTTGAACAGGGTTATCCCACATATGCTACACGCCACTTATAGCATTTAGTTCTTGAACCTTCAGGTGCCACTTCTCCTTTGTTTTCAACTTACAATATCTCCGCTTAGGGTTCCTCAAATTGGATGTAAAAAAGCGAGGATTTAGCTTAGGATCTTGTCTACAGCAAATAGAAGCAAAATATCTGGCAAAATGCACAGTTTTAGTAATTTTTATAATTTTTAGTTTGATTGTATAGTTTTTTTATGGGACAGTCTGTATGGGCCATACCGGCTAATCCACCTTTCACTTGATCAATACTTCCTACAACCGTAAGTACCATGTCTGAGATCCCTGTCTGAATGCTTTTGAATTGCATCATAAACAGGCCATACTCGATTTCAGCTGATATGTGACCCCGTACCATTCTTGCGGTAGGTGAAAACTCACTGAAGCGTGGACATTCATATATGAATCATTTGTCCCTTATTGGTGCAATGTTAATGACTGAAATACACTATAGTTCGTTTCCATGCATGAATGAATTGGTATTTAGTGGCAGGTGAGTCTGTTAATGACCGGAGTGTCCTCCAAGATCATCCGGTGTGGCACGTGCATCCTTGAATCTTTCATTTCCCGTAGAGCTTGTTGATCCCTCTCCGACTTAATTTAATAGGTCCAAACTCCAGGGGGACGAAACGTATCAACACGATTCGACTATATACCCGGTAAATTCTGGCATGGATGTCAAAACAACCAATGATTTTCCGTAGTAGATTGCCACGAAACTATTGCTTGCTTTTTTTACAGAATGTAATTATAAACATCCAAATATTTCACATTTGGCGGAAGAGAATTCAGAAGGCCTATTTATTATTCTGAAATATTTGTTCATGCATGTGCTGTTCCTTTAACTCAGTCGGTGTCGATATGATCCAGGATCGAGGAAGATCCAGCGATCCAGCGAAAGGAATTGTCCTTGAGTGCCATGAAACCTGAAACAGATCAATCCAAACGGGGCGTGTCCTTTTTCACGAAGCCAATCAAACAAACACCATGCATTTCCTAGGTCATGCGTTAGTATTTGTTCACAAACAAATTAACAGAATAGAAGTGCTCTCATTTCCGAAGAAAATAAAATCGCTAAAAGACTAAATTTCCTATGAAATTAATAATTATCAGAAGAACAAAGTAAATTAATGTTTTCGTTTTCCAATCGATAACTTACAAACTATCGTCACTTTGTTCCCGCTTGGCCCAACACTGTCAACCCCTTTAAGGATATTTCTATAGCATTGCATCCTGATCTTTGTTGAAGACAATATAAACCCATTCATCTGTGCACTTATTCCCGCGCAATTTCCAAATTGTATTTGCACCACACAGGGTATATTGTTATGCACTAAATCTGTTATTGAATAATGCACCTGGACAATGTTCAATAGCGCGGGTCGGTTGGGCGTCAGTTGCGATTTACCACCTCCCACCTCCTTTATGAAACGAGCCCGTTTTACTAACCGTTTTTTGAACTCTTCTACATTTTACGGTGAATGCTGCTACTTTATCGGACAGATAGATCTTCTGAATATTTGATGTTGCCTACATTACAAATTCCTGATGTTCTTTGCCAAATGTAACGAAAGCTGAACAAAACCGTTTTAGAACTCGGCATTTCTTTTATGTTTACGACTGCTATCTCCCCCTTCCGCAATATCAGACATTTTTAAAGCAAGATTGTTTGCTTGCTGTAGTAATTACATTACAAAAACTATATCGCCGACGTCTGCTACTACAGTTTCATCAAGGATCACTAACAGTTTTGTAATTTTAAAAGTCCGGTATGGTTTATAATAACATTTAAAAAACAAAATAATAAAAGGTGGTAATTTTCAGCCTCCATAACTGTCCCGCATTTGAATGCTTATTTTGGTTTTCGGCAATTTTGAACTGTCAAAACTGTTATGGAAGTTCTCCCTGTCCCCCAGGCTCTTCCACATTGAAAACATAAGTATGAAAGTTCCTCTTGTCGCAGGGAATAATTTTTTCACATCCGACTGTACACATGAAACAACGCTCCACTCCACAACAACCACGCTTATCAGATTCAAAGATTCTCCACTTTTGGTGATATGTATTTTTCATATCACCCCATCCATGTTCTAATTGAGTATAAGTCTACTATCCTGATTCAGACGAATACGTTTCTGAAACTTAAAACTCGGGGTATGTCAATTGCCTGAAGTTGCGACGCCTTTAGATCTTGCTAGATTATTCTAATATCCAGCGGCCTCTGTCCTGTCTGAATACGTGATTATGTTTTATTTCCTGAATTTTCTACGTAATTCACCGAGACAAACCCAAAAATTGGCCGACAAATTAAAATAAATCAGAAACCGAAGGGCAGGAAAGGCCGAAGAGAACAGGAGGGATTGGCAAGCATAGAAAATGGACCAGTGGGAAATTGGCGAATTCGAGTTTTACGAATAGACCTGTTTTCCTTTTCTTTTAAAGAGGGAATGGGCAGAAATACGCTATCTGTAACAAAAGAAAACTCTTTCTAGTTTCTTTCCCCCATCGTCCCCGGACCGTGACGCCACTCTGTGTTTCCGTCGAGTTTTCTCTCGGATGGGTGGATATCCGCTAGTCATTTGTGTAATACCGAAAACAAGTGAACTCCCTTCTACGGACACTATCAGTATGTGATTATGTTAAAGATTAAAGTAATGTTTTATCCATATTCCAATAAGCTGTACAGCTAGCCCAGTCAGCGGAACTTAGAGTATGAACTAGATACTACTACTATATTCCGCCTACTGTCGGACTAGTGTCTCATTTATTGCGGTATGGGAAAGAGGCCACGTTGGCTATACACAGACCCAGGCCAGTTCTGTCTGTTTAGTACAATCAATCAAAATATTTTTTCTATAGTTGATTGAATCAGTACAAAAACAAGTAACCCACTTGTTTACGTTTAACACATTTATGTGAACTTTGTCAAGCATGATTTTTCATGAATCATGCTATTTGTGTTAATTATATTCTACCAGCAACGGGATTCATAACGTGTTTCGTATTATCATTCACTGATTTGTTTATATTGCATTATTTTCATTATACATATCTCAGAGAGTCATATCATGCTTTTGTTAATGTACACGCAATATGTTTGACGACAATCGGTGCGAGCCAATATAAAACTTGACGTAGAATTGCCTACTGGACATCCAAAATAGGAATCTTTTTGTGACAGGGCATAAAATGTGAAGTTGTCTTTTGTAGTTGAAAGGTAATTCACACACAAAGACGCTACTATTAAGTACAGGTGTGTGGGTAGTGTGTGGTAAAATTGATGGAGTGTGTGACCGAAATTGGTACAATTCTGGTCCCAACCATGTTTAATTCCTCCTTTGATACCTTGGTATCTGGCATTGTTTCGATCATATTGATGCCAAAGTCCTACCATTTGGAAAAGATTTCGAAATATCCTTTTAGTGTCTGAGGTCTTGCTCTTTCATTTAATCCCTTGCTTGTAAAAAAGCGTGTAGAAATGGCGGAGATAGAAACTCCCTAAAGACGCAAACCCCCCAAAAAAACCACAGTGCAGTTTTGGATTTTTCATGGGCACTGCAGTGTTAATTAATTGGGGGAGCTCATAGGATAAAATTAAGAATATTTTGAGTGTCTCAAATTGCTTGCTTAGAACTTGGGGGTTAACAAGATCAATCCCATGAATGCAATGGGACCTTTGACCTTCTGTCCCCCTACAACTCGGAAAATAAGCATTTAGACAGTCAAAACTAATCTTAATTTTAATCCTATGAACTCCACCAATAATTTCGCACCATTTTTTTATCCACTCGGAGTACTTTAAAATTTTACCCCGTACAACTGAAATGAACTAATTATTGATTTTTTCTGTTTTTAAGCCTTAACTCTGAAACTTTAGGCTTGTACATATTACAAACTATACCTTTTTTTCTGAATCCTATGTTTAGACCAATACATGGTGGGGTGCTTTTCAACCTGATTGGGATCAATTATTTAACAAATTTGACCCCTGTACAAACTTATTTTTTGGCCCCTCTTCCTTAAGAAGGCACCACTTGGCGACTTTACGAATCACGTTTCGGGGTTCCGTTCGTCTGTCCAAACCTAATTAATCCTTCAACTTTGTACTTGAGATGGTTACAAATGTTGTGCTAGCTCAGGGCTATTAGGAAGTTCTGCCTCATAAGCGAATTTATTTTATATTCAGTGTTCTTAAAAAATAGGGTGAATCACTGCGTTGTACTCAATACACCTTTAATCGCAAACCCCTTAACCGTCTGTATAACGAACCTAAAATAATCTTAATCCTCACACAATCTAATACTCCTTCTTTGGAGGTACGGAAAGTACTTCAAAAAGACCAAAAAAAAGCATATCCGAAAACGATATTTCCTTTAATGTGCTTGATCAGGGTTGCATAAAATCAACTTCCTAACGAGCAAAAGACGAGTTTAGCAATTTCCTAACTTCAAACCCAGTAATTTTCGCCGGGCGTCCGTGTCCTGATACAACACATTCGTTTAAAGTGCATTGCAGCCTTTAGATCTCTTAACAGGTGGGGGGAAGATATTTTTTTTACTTGCTTTTCTTTTAAAGGTCATACTATTATCACTATAAACGCCTATGCAGAATCGAGAAGTGAAAAAAGCAGAGACAGAGCAAGATCAAGGCCGATTAAAGGGGCACAGGGCAGCCAATCGACCAGTCACTGTAGGGGGGTATATTTGGCCACCCGTCACGTCTTAAGTTTTCGAGGGGACTGGGGTTCCTGCAAATCAGACAGTGGGCCGTAAATTCTGTTTCAATTCAAGTCAATCAATAACATAAATCGTTCCTTACACAGTTCATTCGAAAGCTGTCCGGAACAGACTGTCGTTAATAGTTTCATCCATACTACACATTCCCCAAACACTCCCAGCAATAGGTGTTATCATTTTTTTGTTGAGATATTCTACGTGCGATGAACTGTTTCGAAGTTTGCTCATTCTGTGCATTCCACAACGTGGACACACATTTGACCACATTTAAAATCCGACGGAAAATGCATTCAAGTAGTCCAACACCAGTCTTTGTGCGGGTCATTGGTTTTTGAGGTATTTGGAAGCTATCTCAAATATCACTTAACTTCTCACTCACTGTTAACCTACGAGAAGACTAGTATAACCAGTTTATACTACGGCCAAACCGATCGAAGGCAACAAAACAAGTATTTGGGATGTTAACTATTCTATAGATATATCCTTTTACATAAGACAACCAATAAACCAATAACCTGTTTGGGGGTATTCTGACTATAAAATTAATTCTAACTACCCAAGCCAAACCAAGACATCATCCAAAAGCAAGTGCCAAACTAGAAGTTTCCTTTAAGGCCATTCCGTCCCATCGCCCAAAAGTAGCTGGGCTTACATCCAGAATTCCTCCAAGAACCCTGCTTTTAAAGTGGTAACCGACGTCTTATCCTCCCTCAGTCCTTCATGCTAAATCCCACCCCCGCCCCCCCATAAGTCCCAAGTTCATTGTAATATGACCTATAAAAATTGCAACTGAAAAGAATTTCGGTGACATTAAACTGAGAAGCTGTCACGGAATAATATATAAAAGTCTAGAAATATAAGGAAAACACCTTGAAATCATAGTTACTTATAAGGGACGCTCATTATACTCTATATGAAGCAGCCAGCGCCTGCGTGATCTACGAATGTATAATCTTTTTGATCATGAATCGAAATGGGAATTCCACGTATCACGTGTAACTACCACGCCTTTGTTGAAAATGTTCATGTTTTAAGTTTTCTCTATAGTTTTTCCCTACGGAAGCATACCACCAGAAAGTCGATTACAAACTTTGAGTTTCATGGCCCAGCCTAGGATATGAGTCAATCTGTGCCTAAATGGCCTAGACCAGCGTTTGGTGTATAAAATGTTCTATACATTATAGACGTTTTTGTTCCTACCATCATTTCCTGTACATATTTGATGATAAATGGAGGACGAGTGTCGACGGGTTTCCTACCTCTACTGTCAAAAAGGGATGGACCCGCAACCATAAGACGACGTTTTCGGCTTTTCACTTCAAATTTAATAAATCTGAATAGTAAGAAATGATTGTTCCCTTCAGTTGTGATTTCAATAGTCCGAAATGTTATGTAAAAATTACACATAATAATTAGTTTTAATGTTTAAATTAATTTTTTAAGTTTTTTACATTTTATGATATTTAACCGTTTTAATTTTTTTTATGAAGTCTTACTTTATTTTAATTTACGTAATTATGTATTTCTGCCAGTTTGAGGCAATGATATATTCACATTTTGCTCGAATGTCCTTTGTGTCCCATAAATACCCCCTTTTTATTAACTGGCCGTTTGGTTTGTCGGGAATTTTCAACATGTGGTTACCCACCCCTCCTTCATACTAAAAAAAAAGCGTATATCACTTCTATCATTATCAACTGCTAAAAAACTGACGATGCAACATAGAGCGCGCAAATAGTAGGAAATTTAAAAGCTCATTTTAAATATTATATGTCATGAATATAATGTACCATGGAATTTACGTCAACATACTCTCGTCAGTCCTTATGGTCTATTCCAAAGAACAATATTAATTGTAACATGACGTGTGCCATCATGTCTGTCTGCCCGACCCATTTTGGTATACCAGGAAGGGGGCCAAAAGGCATTTGCTTCTCAAATTCTTCTCACCCAACTATTGACCGCCTGTAAAAAAAGCTTGTACTTTCCTTACTAAGAGCACCTCGGTGTTTGATGTTCTTGTTGAAGTTGTCTTTTAATGTCACGGCAAGTGAAATAATACTCACAAACAAGGGTATCGGAATTTTTTACCATTTAAAGTTCATTTTTCAATAGTCCTGAATTTCGTAATTTAATCTTTCAGCGATGCGGCGGTGTACAACCAGACATCGTGGGAGCGATATGAATCGTGTTGCCAAGATCTTTATCCCGCCCAGACGCTGCCCCTGGGTAAGGAAACGCATTTCCCGTATTCTCTAAACACAAACATATTAGCTTACATTTCAGTATCCCGGAACACTAACTTGCAACATTACCCACACCTTTTTACTATTTAGAATTGTTGCACAGACCAATCTGCGACATTTTGTAACATGCAATGTAATTCCCACAATCAATTTTTAACAGGCTGCCATGCCAACCACGCCATCCAAGACGAAACACTAAAAAACACCAAGTCAACTCACTATGATTTTTAACCGTGAATATACGTGAAAATTTACGGTTCCGTGAAATTCACGTAAAAAAGCAAACCGTGAAAGACCGTTAAAACACCCGTGATCGAATTCACGGCTATAATGAGTTGAGGGCTGGTCCTTATTCTTCGGTTTCGATGACGTGTCGGGATTCCGTGAATATCATGATTGGTTCTGATTACAATAACCTTGTTTCCGTTTCCACCAAGTACATTCACACATGTGGCAATTGCAGGCGCCTACTAACTAACACACTCCAATCATTATAACGTCCTGTAATAGGTTTATCGTTCACTGCATGCAAGCAGATACCTGCCTCCGATGTCCTGATCCACCTTTTGTCCAACTTCCCGCGTGCTTCATGTCCTTCGTGTTCCCACTTTAATACCTTTGGAAGAAGCCTTTACATTTGATTTATTATTATATTGTTTTTTTTTATTAGAAATCCGAGATTACAAGAGCAATTTTGTTTTGAGCACTTCTTGTGTGGATTCGGTCCGAAAGAGTCCACGCAAGTACCTAACACTGTTAAAAATGAATCTTAAAATAGAGCGTTTTGAACTCGGTATTCAAAACGTGTAATCACTGTAAAGGGACTCGAAACGTGCAATGACTGTAAAAAACGTGTTTTAACTGTTGTGAGTCTCAGCTGCCAGTCAAATTGCTTTTTTTTTAATGAACAATTTTAACATGTATGTAAAGGCCTACATAAACATGATAAATGTAACCGTTTAATCACACTGCAACATCGTCCGAGTGGGTTGCCGAGGCCGTTCTTTTTTTAGACAAGCACAATCTGCAACAATTGGATTTTCATCGGCTTAAATTAAATTTTATATTGTTTAAAAATGAGAACAATCTGCATATCACAGGGTGTACTAAACCTGAGCCCCGGGGGGCAAGAGTTTCCCGATTTTTTCATACCCAATTTCTCCGGCACTCGCTGGCTCGCCGGGTAGACCATATTTTTTTCCAAGTCGTTCGAAATTCGAAAGCGGGGGATGGGGGGGCTGCAGGTCGGGCCGCCACGTTCCAATCTTTTCTCTGGCCTTTCTTTTCCTCTTCTTACCCTCTTTCCCTCTTCTTTTCCCACTTTCTTCTTTCTTTTTTCCCCTCTTTTACTTTCTTTTTCTTTTTTCCCTTTTTTCTTTCTCTTTTTCCCCTGTTTCTTTATCGTTTTCTCTTCCTTCTCCAGTTTGTTTCTTCCCATTTTTGGGCTCACCTTCACATTTTGGGTGTCCGGAGGGGGGGGAAGCTTGCCGCCCCGCCCCCCCCCCCTCCCCCAACTGGTTACGCCACTGCATATCACATATTTTGCCATTCTTTTGTATAAAACAGAACTACACATTTCCGTTCCTTACTTTTTACGGCTAACTATTTGGTCTTAGGGATTGAAATGCACAGCTTGTCTATTGTATTATTTGTACCATCTTTGCGGACGACAAAAGAATTTCGTTAATTAAGCTGTTTATATTCGTCCAACTTTTTCATCATTAATCAAAAAAATGACATCATTGAAAAGACATTACCTTGTGCTTCAAAATCTGCAGCGCGGTCTATAGCGATGTCACAACTCCATATGCTCTCTTGAGGTGCCACGGAACGTCGGGTGGTCCCTATAAGATGTAATACTGAGATATTCTCTCACCTGTCATAGCAAACTAACCATTGTAACAGTGATAAGGAGTGTAGAAGGTGTCGGAGTGGCGGATAACACGATAGTGGATGGATTCAGGTGAATTGGTCACTATAATAAGGACGGGGCTAGATGAGGGGGATTATCACCACAAAATATTTTAAACCACTCAGTATTAGTATCTTTTTTTTCAGGATGTGACCAATAAGGTCGCTAATTGTCGAAGTTGATTTTCATTTGGCGTTATTTTATTTGGACTTAGAAAGTTATGCAAGTTGTCACAGAAAACACACATTAAAATATGAAGATTTTTATATACAAAAAATTCGGTATCGTGAACAATTTTAAAAACATTATCTGTCACACATGCAATTGAAACCGCTGATGTTGACAAGAAATCCGTTTGACAGCTATAGTGACAGTTTTATGCTATGACTTCAATTAGCACTCCACTCCCCAATTCTTTAGTGGAGTTAACCTTGATTTGGACAAGCTGGGCAGTTAACTTATAGTCAATTTTGGTCTTCAACCGTACTTCATCAATTGGGGTTTTATTTTTTTTTCGGTTTTTGAGGCCCTGTGTCGCCGCCTGTAGTTTAAATTTACTGTCATTCATTACAATTGAATAAAGAAACATTTCTCCCTATTTCACATTACTTAAATAAATTTTTCATAAAAATATATAAACCGGATTTTGTATTTAATACAAACAAAAAACTTGACACTCTCACCACCCTCACTCTCATGCAAACGTAATATTCCAATTCATGAAGCAATTTCACCATAGTATAATGTAATTATTATAACAATGACTAGCAATATTGTATGAATATTGTAATCAGGCACAGAAACAATTTATTCACATCGAATACATTCGCTCAGTTTGAAAGCCCCTCATCCAAACCTGCCATTTATACGGAGTAAGGAAATATTTCAAATTTTTCAATGGGATATATTTTTATCGTGTTGGATACTTTTCATTTCTCTTTGAAGACCATAAATGATGAGGAACATTTGATTTGACATCTGTTTTCTCTATATTATAATTTTGTTAACAAATCCACAGGTTTACGGAGCAAATTCCATATTTTTAAAATCAACACCAAAAGCATTTAGAGTAACTGGGACAAACCCCCAGCTTACTAAAAATCGTTTGTAAATTGTGAATCAAATATCTGACTTCACTTCTTTACATTCGCTAATAGTTATATGTGTTCAATTTTCTCGGCGTCTTTTTTTGCAAAAAGTCATATTATCATTCTCGCTATTTTATATACATAAACGAATTTGTAGCTAAAATTCTATTGCGGACTCTGTATTGGAGCCATCTCAGTTTTTGTTTGAGGATTAAAAGTGATCAAACTAATGTTTTCCAATCATTTACTGAAAAAACCGTTACTTTATATTTCCATTTTTTCTCGCTTTGGGTTCCTTGAATGCTGCCAGCTGAATAGCATAGAGACTCATCCTCTCTTATCTTCAATAGACACCGCTAAATGAAAAAGAAAAAAGGAAGTTTATTTTGAATAACTAGAAATCGCTCCGAAAAGTCAGTTTAAAACTTTTTTTTATTGCACTAATACAAAAGTATATTCCAAAAGTTTGTCGATCATCTTCTCTCTCAGTTTCTCTTAATATCATACAACGTTCTTTTATATTTGATTATATTTCAAGATTAGCACTGGTTAGGTATTAAGTCCTTTCTGATCTCTAATTATATAAAATATTTGGAGGAAGGAATAACTTAATATACCTCTGTCGGAAAATACCATTAAATCCTAATCCTTTGTTATAAAATTAATAGCTTTAATGTCCATTTTCACGCAGAAATGGTATAATATGGTTTGATATGATACAAAACTAGCAGTTCAAAGTACACCATGTCAATCATAAATTGTCATAAAAGAGGTGACTAGATGTGTTTTCCCCTCCTCGTTCCATGTTAAAATTACGCGTGCCAACATACGGTCCACTAACTTGATCGTGAAGGGTTTGTCCTTTTTTTCGTCCTAGCCATTAGATTAGTATATGGACATGATTTGTTTCGATCATCTCCTCTCCACGTACAAACGTACAAGATTACAATAGTCTCCACGAAAGATTCCAATGGAAAATCAATATTGGCGAAGTCTCCATGGTTAAATAAAAGCTTTCATGAAACTTTTTCAAAAAAGAAGGCACTAGTCGCCATGACCCGGATACATCTGCTTTGAATCTTTCCATGGAAACGTTCCAATAATCTCAAAGCCTCCATAGACCAAGATACATCTTACAAATTTGACAGCGAACGCGTGGGGATCAAATAATAGTGGATATATAGACCTACCTGTTAAACGTAAGATAACTGATGCATGATGTAAACTTACAAGACTGGCGGTAAAATGATGTAATTTCAAAGCCCTTTTTTTATTTTGAACGTGAAATAACATTATCACAGAATATTTTCTGCATAAAATATGCAATGGACAATGGGATGAACAAGGGCACAATAATACTTTGCAGTAAACGACGGCAGAAATAACATAATTTTACACTGGTTATAAATTATTTTGTTCATTTCATCGAACAGTGAAATACAAAATACAAATTATAAGTATACAAGTGAATTTTGCAATGAAAAAAAAGATCATATAGGCCTATGGTGCATTCGCTTGCAAACAATATATTTGTCAGTTGTTTTGTTTCTTATTTTAGGTAAGCCCTAGTAATGTAAAGTAAATTTGAATTTCCATTTAAGAATACTATAGTATTACACTGCAAAGAAAATCTATTAACTGGATTTGAACCTTAAATTTAATATCGGAATTAGGATTAGGGTAAAGCGGGGTAATATGGACCCCTTAAGCGAGATCGCAATTTCCAAGAATTCTATTTTATTCTTTAATGACTTTTCATTATCAATTGAAAGCTTTGGTTCATGGGTAGGTACAGACCAAAAGATATTCATTCATCTCTAACCAAATAAAAGATATAGGCCTTCAAACTCTTTTTTGCAAAGGGTCCATATTACCCCATGCGTCGGCAATATGGACCTCCCCGTTATTTGCAATAGGGGCGGGGTAATATGGACCTCACATGGTCCATTTTGCCCCATCCCATAAAGTTTCTACATGGGAATATAGGGTGTCCATGTTACCCCAGATCTCACATACACAAAGTATACAGCCGTTTTTGAATTAGATGTAAGCTAGGAATTTGATACATGTACTGACACATGGTTAATGTCAGTACCATATGTTGCCATGGTAACAACCTCCAGACCGAGGCTCAAGAGAAAATAGGGATGTTTTAAAGTGCCACCGAAGTAAAGAAGAAAACGTGTTGAAAATTTTATATTTAAATATTTCGTTGACTTTAAGGACACTACCTCCGTTAATAACTGAATTACAGTTGCTGAATGATGTTCTTTCATGTAGCAATAGAAGAAACACTCCTACCATTACTAGTTAAAAGTTATAAGGGGGGTCCATAATGCCCCGGGGTCCATATTACCCCGCTTTACCCTAAATGCGACCATTTTAAGTGCGGCATTCCTTTCAAATATTATATGAATTGTTACACAGCTAACAATGTCGGGTAGGCCTATGGCTTATGCTGTGAAAACTTATCAAACATTAACATGATTAAAATCACTGGTTTCTCTTGAGATAAGAGTTTATAACTCGTGGGCAAATTGACATGTCATGGTCACTCTTCAATTTCTAAATTGCATTCTCTCCATGGACACTTTCACCTTTTTATAAAAGTTTCCACGGTAGTCTTTAAGACCAGTCGCTTACAAATTGCATCAAAAAGAATGTATTGGAGAAAAATGTATTGGATAAAGAACAGTACAATTGTGAAATCGTATTAATTCATACGGACACTAACCCATTTTTTTATTGTTCGTTCTTTTTTTTTTTAATTAAGCCTAAAGCTAAAAAAAGTTGTATCTGCTTATTTATATAGTTCCTGTATTTCTGTATCTGTATTATGTTTTTCTATTGGCAATATACATTTTGCTCCCATATTTCCTTTTGTGATTAAAATTATATTAATATTACCATTACTTTCTTTGCAATGTACTGATATAATGGGTCTTTTTTGTTTCTTTACTTTAAGATTATGCGTGCATAAAGGGTGTCATAGTCCTATATCACACGTTATGCGTTTCTTACGGCATAATCAGCTCATTTCCATTATTGTAAATATTTTTCAATCATCTTATTACTACTATATAAAATAGTATTACTATTGACTTTATCTAACTTTTGTATGTATTTCCAAATAAGTAAATATTTGTAATAATAATTGGAATGAAAGAAAATAGAATTTAACTTAAAGAATGTACTTGTTTTCATTTTAGTTTAGAGTATTCCATTTCATTATATACCTTGCCCAAAAAATCGTGCATTAACATGATCAGAGACATTACTTAACACCAAATGAACACAACTATTGTAAGTGCGCATTCCTTTCAAAGATTACAGAGAAATGTTTAAAATAATTTATACACCGCAAATGATGTAGAACAGTCCAACCACTTTAAACTCGCATCTTAATTTTCGATGCTTATTAGGTTCTAACAACTAAACAAAATGCAATAGTAAAGTAAAGTCATTTTTAATTTCCATTCTAAGAATTCTATTGTATAACATTGCAAAGAAAAATCAATTAAACGGATCAGAGTCTTAAACCTAATTACGGAATTAGAAATTAATGCTTCTATAAGTGCGGCACTCCTTTAAAAAAATTACACGAATTGTACAACTAATGATTTCGAGTAGGCTTATGGCTACTTAACAAAAAATAAGGCCACTGGTTTGTCTTCTAGTTTATTACTCGTTTATTAATCTTTGACGTGGCAAATTGTCGATAAGGAAGCAAGACTATTCCTTATTTTAATCCCATGAGCTCCATCAATAATTGGCACCATTTTTTATCCAAATCGGAGTAATTTTAAAATTTGACCCCTGTACAACTGAAAATGACCGTTTTTATTGATTTTTGCTGTTTTTAGCCTATAACCCCAAAACTTTCGCCCGCAGATAGTACAAACTATACCTTTTTGGAATCCTTAGGATTAAACTATTAACTTGGTATACTTTTCAACATGATTGGATCAATTTCAAAATTAGACCCCTGTTATTGATCATTGACCTTTGACTCCCGAAAAACCAATTTCCCCACCCCCTATACGATAACTCACTTTTTTTGGTAAATGTTGAGACCTTTACCTATCAAAATCAGTTGAAATCAGCTTCTTTAAATTTTTTCACAGATTTGCTAAGAATATGTTTACTTTTGAGTTACTATATGCGCAGTGTTGATATCTCGAATCTTGAATTCATTGTTCGGTTATTCTAAAATAATAATAAAAGATGCTCAATATCACATTTTATAAGGCAATGGCCGACACTTATCATCAATTATTTCGGGGAAAAATCATGAAAACAACGTGATATTATAAAATACGATGACATTGTGAAGCGGAAATCGTGCGCTATTACCTAAACCCTCGTCTACCTGAGCCATTTCTTTGTAACAAAACTCCGAGGGGGTTGGGGTGGTTACCCTCCCCCCTCCCCCGAGATTTTTTGTTACTGATATTCCCATTCCTGTCAATTCCTGTCCATAGGATTATAGCTTAGAGTTTCTTCTTTCCATTGGGATCCAAATAAGTAACACCTTCCCCATATGTAGGCGTCACTCCGACGGTCCATATATTGAGAAGGTATGAAAATACTGAATATGGGTGGAATTTATATTTCAGTCACAATGTTGTAGCGACTTCATATAGCACTACCAATGCTCTCTTATATAAAACATAGTCCATCCCCTCAAGTAGAGCCAAAAACCGCATGAAAAATATGATATGACTAACTTTTTGGCGAAAAAAAATTTTTTTAATTTTTTTAATTTTTTTATATGGAAATTGACAGTTTTGGCTTGACATGATGCGAAATTTATGACTGCGTCATTGCTGTGACGTATTATCTTCTCATGTTGGTACTCAGTTTGGAATCAATGGAAAGAGGGGACCATGGTACTATTGGTACCAGAATAAAGATATTATGTGTTTGTGCTAGGGCATAGTGGAACTTGAAAGGGGAGTGGTTCCCCCCTTCCCCCACCCCCATCACTTGGGATCGCCTTACCTACTTACCGTACCCCGGTGGATGTTTTGTTTTTGTATGAACGGAGCGGAAATGTCATTGACCGTTATATTAAATAAATTGTGCACCACAGGGAGTTTTTTAAGCAAGCCGGGGAAAAACCTGAAAGGGGCGAGCGGTGGTCCCTCCCCTCAGGTAGCCGAGGGTTAAATGCTGATATAAGTGTACACAACTTTTAACCAGCAGGGGCGGCGCATCGGGGTCGGTATACAGGGCTATGGTGGTAGAGAGGGCCGTGATATTACCACTGATAGGCTATTAGGAAGTGGGAAAATTAGGCTATAACTCCAAAATTCCAATGGCTTATTAACTAGATGAAGAAGAGTGTTGCAATTAGGGCCTGTAAATTAGTTTGCATAATATCCCATAATAGACCCTTAACCCTTTAGATTATTGAAGGAATTTGACCAACCTAAAATTATTAGGCCACTACCATTATTTGCCGATGGTACGATTATAGTAGTTTTTATTTAATTGTGAGTTTGTTTTAATGATTTTTTTTGCTTTGGAGAATTGGCCAAAATGATCTTTTTGAACATTTTTCTATTCACGAAATAATAGTGTTTGCATTTCTTTTCTTCCAAATTGTGTCTTTGTGGGACTTTAAAATTTTTCCTGATTGGTTGAAAGTGAATTGATGTATTTGCGGAGATGATATATCGCACACAGGTACCATCATAGGTTACGGACGGGTCTGAAAATGATCTTGCATGTCAGGTAGTGAACAGCATGTAGGCCAAACAGAAAGCGAGTCAGCTTTATTTTAAATTTTTTCACATATTTGCTAAGACTATGTTTACTTTTGAGTTACTATAATGCGCAGTGTTGATATCTCTATCTTGAATTCATTGTTCGGTATTCTAACATAATAATAAAAGATGCTCAATATCACATTTTATAAGGCAATGGCCGACATTATCATCAATTATTTCGGGGAAAAATCATGAAAACAACGTGATATTATAAAATACGAATGACAATTTTGAAAGCAAAATCGTGCGCTTAAGGGGGAGGGGGTATGGGGGTACGGAATATGATAAAACATTGTTCTAATCCAGAAAATGAGATCCTGATCGTGCTCCTCCCCTTCCTTCTAATGCAATGGCTTAAATTGTGTAGACTGTAGCTCCAAAATGATGTTTATTCGATCGCAATCGACATTCGGTTCCCGGGATATGGCTGATCAAAGTTCAAGTAGTGTACGCGAAATTTGCCAAAAATGCATCATCTCCTATATTTTATCATGTGAAAAATTCAAGGCGGTTATATTTAAGATATTTTAAAGATATTATTTATGAACTATTTAACACATTCATTTTGGGCGAAGTTGAAGTATATAAATACTTATAGGTATCTTTCCATAATTAAAGTTATTAAATGTCATGGGTATGATTTTATGTATTTTATTGTTTTCTCAACCCTGCGATACTTTAAGAAAATTATTTAAAAATAATTACAGGGACAATGGATGCATCTATTTCGATGATTCTTTCATTAATCATTATGATAATTCAGTATAAAATGATATTTAAAAAAATAATTCCATATTTCACATCAACCCCCAGCGCCCTCAAGTTTGTCTAAATGTTTCGAGGCCTATAACTCGTTCGTTAAAAGACGCAAACATCCAAAACGAAGCACGAAACGTAACTAGAAAACGCTACGTGCTATGACATGAAATTTGGCACACCCACACCATATTAAGCACATAAAGCCCGACACGATGTGAACATGAAGGCCGCATTTTCAAAATTGGTTCCAAAGTAAAATTACGCCATGACAGTAGCGATTTGGTCGATTGCCGGTGCCATGGCAACGGTATTAAAAATCCGGCTCCATGGGTTCAATCCGTATTTACCTCCTGCATAGGTCACCCAAGTTCGTCCTAGTAGCATGTTTAGTTATTTAGTACATTCGTTCTAGTGTTTAGCCAATCAGCGGCCTTACGTGGTTACCAGGGCAACTCGAGAACAAAAATTTTCATGGATTTTAAAACTTTTGTGACATGGGACTTACAATATGATATATAATATTTTTTGTTTTTTTGTTTAAGGGGGAAAATTCAAGGAAAAATCATTTCAAGTCTGCACTGCATTCAGACCCCATACCCCCCCCCTTAACCCTCGTCTACTGAGCCATTTCTTTGTAACAAAACTATCGAAGGGGGGGTTGGGGTGGGTTACCTCCCCCCTTCCCCCGAATTTTGTTAATGGAATATCCGATTCCTGTCCAATTCCTGTATACCATAGGATATAATAGCTTAGAGTTTCTTCTTTCAATTGGTATCAAAATAAGTACCACCTTCCCCATTTATGACGTCACTACGTCATATATGAGAAAGTAGAAAATCAACTGAATATAGGGGGAAAATTTATATTGCACAATTTTAGCGACTTATATAGCACTACAATGCTCTCTTGATATAAACCATAGTCAATCCCATTCACGGTAGTAGCGCCAAAAACGCATGAAATCGGATATTACTAACTTTTTGGAGCGAAAAATTGATTCTACACTCTTTGTCTATGGAAATGACAGTTTTGCGACATTCGAAATTGACTCACATTGTGACGTATTATGCTTCTCATGTGGTACTCAGTTTGGAATCAATGAAAGAGGAGGACCATAGGTAGGGTTCTATTGGTACCAGATTAAGCTATTTGTGTTGTGGGATCGGCATTATGTGGAACTTCGAAAGGGGATGGTTCCCCACTGCCCAACCCCCATCACTTTGGATCGCCCTATATCTTACCTTTACCGGGTGGATGCTTTGTTTTTGGATGAAAGGGAGCGGAAAATGTCCATTGACAATTATCTTAAAGAAATTGGCACAAAAAGGGAGTTTTAGCAAGCCGGGGAGAAAAACATTGAAAAGAAAAAAAAAAAAAACAAAATTTGAAAATAGGGCGAGCGGTGGTCCCTTCCCTTCAGTAGACGAGGGTCAAATCAATTCTAATTAAAGGTACACAACTTTTACCAGCCAAGGGGCGGAGCAGCGGCCGGTATAAAGGGCTATGGTGGTAGAAGAGGGCCGTGATATTACCACTGATAGGCTATTAGGAAGTCGGGAAAGTAGGCCTATAACTCAAAATTCATAGGGATAGTAACTAGTGAAGAGAGGGTTGCGAATTAGGCCTGTAAAATTAGGTTGCTTTTTTTACAGGAATATCCCATAATAGGACCCTAACCCTTTAGATTATTGAAGGAATATTGACCTAAAATTTATTAGGCCACAAACCAGTGATTTGCCGATGGTACGATTATCGGATTTTTTAATGTGGAGTTGTTTTAATGATTTTTTTGCTTGGAAGAAGTAGAAGTGGCTAAAATGATCTTTTGACCAGTTTTTCTATTCACGAAAATATGTGTGCAGTCTTCCAAATTGTGTCTTTGTGGTACATTTTAACAAAGTTTCCTGATGGTGAAAAGTGAATGATGATTTGCGGAGATGATATATCGCACAACGGCACCTCATAGTTACTACGGGTCTGAAAATGATGCGTGACTTCAGGTAGTGAAACAGCATGTAGGGGCCTAAACAGAAAGCGAGTCTGATTTTACGCATATCAAGGCAACCTTCCGTTTAAAATGAAATTATTTGACATAACTGATGGGATATCGCCACTCAAAACCTATGGCATACTCCTCCCTGGAGTAGAAAAGGGGTGGGTAGGGGATGTGCGACGAGAAGGTGTTGTGTAATTTCAGCCACTTTGGGATATTGATCGGTCTTTGTCCTTGGAATTTGGAATGAAGTTGTTTGTATTCTGTTACAAGTATATTTTCCAGTGGCCACTCAGGTGTAAAGAATGCATGCAGATCAGTGTGTATGTGAAAAAAAGTTATAAACAGAATGGCTCAAAATACAAATATTTAAAAAACTAAAAAATTAATTTTTCTTTTTTTTTTAAAGCTATGGGGCTTCTCCCCAAAAAACCTCAACCCAAGCATTGGCGTTACACTAAATCCGGCCTCCAGAACCATGCTATTTTTAAGCCCGGTTTCTTCAAAACTAGATATGGGAATCATGCATAACACGCACAGATATCATGATTACCACAATTAGGTGAAAGGGGTTAGCTAAGTGATGTCACACGTAAAGAGATAGGCGTTCAAATAAACTTTAGGTGTAATGAAAAGATGGGTTAGCAAATCGTTTCATTTTGGTATATTTTCGATATGGTTCAAACATCCGACCGCGAACAGCCATACCTAGACCAAAGGTGGGACGTCCGGGCCTACCAATCTTGATCTGAATTTAATAGGGCTAGATTACGACTCGCATTTCAAGCATGCTTGAATCAAGTAAGTGTCAATTCAATTAAGTTAAATTCTACTTTTCAGTATATTGAAAAAAATCAAACGTCATCTAGCTCGTGTCTAAACATCATGAAACGATTTTCTTGAGCTCCACAAACGACCGTTATTTTTGCAACTAACACCCATTTTAGCTTTTAACATGCAGATTGGGATAGCGTGATATTAACTTGACCATTTGACTATATGGCGATAATGTGCAAAATGTATATAAATGAAAATAGGAGACTTTTCTTTGTCCATTTATTAAGCTGCTTTATTATAAAATCTTTTCCTTGAGTTTAGATTTAATTTGCGAATTTGAGCTTAAGTCACACTATAAAATGGTGGGATATCAATGTGCGATTGTTAGCTAAAGCTAGAACGATATTCCAAGCACACCGTATCGTTTCCATTTTTTCACTTTTTTAAGTTTGCGTTATCCCCCACAGGTAAAAATATTTAAGTTAGTGTTCCTGTTCTTGCGGGGAAGGGGGAACATTAAAGTCGAACACGTTAAAAAGATTTTAGGGCCTTATCTATAACTTTATTATGTATTTCGTTCCTTATGCAATAAAAGCTAAAATAGGCTATGTTCTTTAGGTCCTAATTCCGAACACTTACGTGTAATTTATTAGAGTGCGATTCAAATATAAAAACAAGAAATAAATTTTAATCATTAATTTTTTATTTTTTTTATTTTTTTTAATTAGTATATTTTTACGTAAAAATTACCTATAAAATTATAAATTTTTATTCACACACATGTTGCACTAGCACCCCACCTGACACACACACACACACACTACACACAACACAAACCAACACACACCTATACTTGCAAGAGCTACATTGTGGAAGTTTTAATGAAAAATCTCTTAAAGACATTTTTAGACATTTTTTTAAAGAAAAATACATTTTTTCAAAACTATATAAGGAAGAATTTCAAACCTATATAGTTTTGAGATTTTTCTCTTAAAAAGACACTTTTTTAGACATTTTTAAAGATTTTTTCAGTTTTTTTTTTTTCATTTTTATTCTAGTTTTACTCACGTTTCTTATCCAAGAGGATTGCGTCGCAGGCCTATATAGTTACTAAACTAGAAAAATCCTCTTTTCTACTCTTTTACGGAATAAACCTCAATACTATATTACAGTTTATTCCGTTATATATAGGACAATTCGTAACATAGTAACTCTAGTAAAAATACTCCCACAATGAAGAAAAATACACCCACAATGTAAAAATACACTCAGAATGTCTCTTTATACTTGAAAATACACTCGGAATGTATCTCTTGTAAGTGCACACACACGCACACACACACACAAACACACATATACTACTAACGTAATCTCTCTCTCTCTCTCTTTGCCTCTATGCTTGTAGCAGACGACGATAGAATATATTTCAAGCAAACGTGATAATGATTGCATGCTGTGAAATTAAGGTTTTTGGGGGGTTATGAACAGCAAAAATGCAAAACTTATTATTCTTGCATATACTGTGAAGTTAAAATGTCAGTCTAAGTAATTATTCTTACTACTTAATACTGTCAGAATTTGAAACAAACTGAAAAACAATTGGTGATGTGACTGGTTGCCATGGTAACGGCAGTCATCTTAGAACCTATATTTTGCTAGTTTGGATTACGCAAACATTTTAACTCAAAAACTATTGATCCTATCAAGATGAACCAAATGGGATTCTAGTATGATCAACATCTTGCGAATGAACTGGAACTATATTAAATGTTCATATTTGACTGATGGGGGGGGGGGGTAACCCACATGTTTTTCTACATATTTTCCTGAAATGGGTGAAAAATAATTAAAAAAACCCTTAAACTAGCCTAACAAAACTATGGGAGTTTAACGAGATTCACGTAACCGTCTTGTGAAATCGAGCATGATAAACCTTTTCGACCGTCTGACTGTGCATGCTGCATTTCCTCAAACTTGGTGCAAATTAACGTCGGCTCCATGATATATAATGGCTTCAAATTTCGCCAAGTTGTTGGTGAGCGCTTTGCCACCAATACAGAATACTACGTGAACGACCTTTGGCTGGTTACCATTCGCTCGCCATAGTAATAGTTATGGTCGAATCGTCGCATTCCGTAATATGATCGACTATAAAGACGCTGACTTATTCACAAGATCAAGTGTTCATTTTGTTGTCATACTCTGTTGTAACGTAGAATGTATATTTCTGGTTTACATTGCAAATGGGAGTTATTAACAAACGGGGTAGTGCATAATAAGAAAAAAAAAATAATGGTTCTATTTGCTCCAAACATTTAAACCTTGTTTTTTAATGGAAACATGATTTAATTTTTTAAAAAAAGAAAAAACCTAAAAAATTAAAAAAATACGATTAAAAAAAAAAGTGAGAAAATTTTACTTAAAATATTAATCATCGACGTCCTTCATAATCATACAAGTGGACCTTATTTTAGTAGGCCTGCGATAATTGTTAAATAATATACACAACGCATGATTCTAGTTTCCTAAACGTGATACGTGTCTTTATAAGTTTTGTCTAGAAAATTGACCAACCGTAAATGAGGAAGCTAACAAAATAGAATCATGTGTATCGTCGACTGAAAAATACAAAAATTACACAATTTTCTATTATTTTTTTCTGCAGCAGTGGAAAACATATCTAAAATGTGACAAAGGGGTTTTCATTCCATTAGTGCTGGGGGGGGGGGGGGGGGGATAAGGACAACCACGTTCCCGAGGGAATTTTTTTTGCACGAAATTTATAGTACATGTGAAGGGTCATAAGAAAACCCCAAATCAGCAATAATAATTAAATTTGATATTTGGGCTGCAAATTAGAGGAAAAACATTGTTTCAAATACGCGAAAAATTGGGCAAAAAGACGGAAAATCAAATGAGATTTGCGCTTACATCAAATTGTTGAAAACTATTTTATGTTGATATCTACTCTAGAACATAGAAGACCAAATGACATATATTTCAACACAAACATTGCAATTTTAGGGAATCCTGTATTTTTTACGGGTGTTGCAAAATACACGTAGTTTTCCATAGAGTTTGTACAGCGGTTAGCAAAGTCCACGATGGAATTGTTTGTTTTCAGCACATGAACTCATGAAGGGTTAGTTATTTTTAATGTTACTAATAACTGTTTACTTACATGTATGTGTGAACATAAATTATATCAGCAAAAAATTGTTAGCAGGTTCTTTGATTTTTAAAAATATTTGCAGATGACTTCCGTTAGTGTCCAACTATCATCAAATCAAACAAGACGTTTTCAAACGTAATAAAATTGCAGATCACACCCTCCATTTTTTTACTTTGTTATTATTTTTTAGACGAAGAAGAAGCAGAGATTAACTTAATCCTCGTCCAACAAAGAGTTCTTCTACTTCTAAATTTCACGACCGGGGGAAGGGGGGGGGTTGCCACCCCTGTTTTTTTTCGTAATTTAGTATAATTAAAGTGACAGGAGGAGACCTTTGAGGATACAAATTTCTCTCAAATTGCACTTGATCTGTTGTTGAACCGAGAACATTTCGAAGGTTTATTGGACAAACAAGCACGAAGGAAAACCGCAAACGTTGTTTTGAACTTGCCTGCTATCCTAATCCTCCATAGAAAACCATTCTTTGAATACAGAAAATACTAAATCATCATCTTATTACATTAAAACGGCGTTTTCGGTTTATTCACCTCAGGTGTGATCTAATACATTGGTAAGCATTCCAAATATGGAAAAACACATGGGTTCGAAAAAAATGAGGGCGCTTCTCTCTGGAAATGTCTTCATGTCTCAAACATTATCTTGTTTGGTATCAGTGTGTAGCTACATGTGTCCTTTTTTCAAATGAAGTACAAACATATCAAGTTTTAACAATAGGACGTCATAGTCATAGCCTTAGATCATATTCGTTTGCGTTTTTGTGCGACAGGGAATCATCAGGGAATCCGGTCGGACGGGGGTTAAATAGAGGCAAGGTATATTGACCATTCCGATGATAAGTGCTCCATTTGTATACCCTTGTGAAATGTGCGATATGACTTCTTTTCAATTCAGATTGTTTGAAAGACTCTTTCCTTGGTTTAGTACCGTGGAAATCAATTATTTTGCCTGTTTCAACAAATACTCACATGTTTAGGTATTTTATTTAGAGCAACTTGAACAACATCAGAGTAGAACAAGATTTAGATTTCGTGTCCAACTTATATGCGAACCACCACGTTTTTGATCCTGCATTTAACATAATAACCACATTCAGGTATAATCTTTCATAAAACCAGATCCCTGATTACAGGAATGACATGAACATTATTCGGCATGTTCTTACACTCTAAATTACAATCATTCAAATCCGGTCCTAAGACAGATAGCAATACCTGGTATGAGTATTTCACAAAGCTTTTCAGCCATCGTCAAGCAAGACTTTATCAAACTTCATTCTGTTCAGAACAAACTTTTTTTTTTTTTTTGAATTTGTCCTAAATAGATTTCTTCGCAACTGCACTTATCACTTTCAGAAGAGGGAAGGATATTTATTCCAGTTGCGCAACGATAAAAAAATTGTCAAATTTTGTTTAAAAAAGGTCAAAGTTATTAATTTTCCAGGGTATATTTAGAATCAGCATGAAATATGCATCTGAATTAGTCCAAACAAGCCTAGTCTTTGCTGGTATTTTAGATGGCTTTCCAAATGACCCGTAAGCATTTGAGATGTCGTCTCTAAAGCCATTGCCTTATGTGCTATAACGTTTGCAGAAATGGCCCATGTCGATAGGGTTAAGATCGATATTTTATTTGCCATATAATCGATCTATGTCTGTAACTTATATAGTTTTTTTAATCGGCATTGGTCTGTAAATTTTGGGAAAGTCCACCATTTTTACAAGCCCTACAAGGGGCCTGTTGGTAGCCCTAAAACTCAAACATTTTCGTTATTATAGGGGCCTATTGAATGTATTATTTTATCGAAAAAAGACAATCTCTAATCTATTTTAATTATAATGATTAGTAATCAAGACACGTAGATCACTTTATTCAAATGCGTTTTAGTTCACTAAAAACAAACGTACCATGATCTCTATTGACCATGCCTGATAAGATATTTCCAGATACTTTTTTGTCAGTATTAGGGGCTGAGAATTTAGAAGAATCCGGTAGAAAGTAACGAAATTCCTAACATTTCATTCATTTGCAAATGAGCGATTTCAGAAAAAAATAGCAATGATTTTTACTATAGAAATTATAGATGGTGTTGGGTTCTGTATGTTTTTTTTTTTCTTTTTAGTCTAGTTGTACAAGGTCTACCTGGCATTTTGGTCACTTTGAGATATTTGCATGCATTTGTCTTTAAGGTGAGAAAAAAATCAAGATCAAAACAAAAGAAAACAAAATTTTAGATAGTAAAGAAAGCATAAACCATAACAAATTATCATTTTAAAGCTACCCAATGATGTAAATTTGGTATTATATAGCTGCAGGTCTTCTCTTCCTATTAATAAGTATCAACATGCATTTGTGTTACGTCAAAAATTATAATATCAGTGATATTAGAGTTATCTAAAATCCTGAATATAGGCAGATTTTCAATTTTCAGCTAAAATCGTGAACATTTGCCTTTTTTTTTCTTCATACGAATGCAATGACTATTCTATAAACCCTTTCCCATTATATTTGTCAAAACCTCGTAATTGGGTTTGAATTTGGTGAGGCAGGCAAGCTTTTTGATTTCAGCACCCTGAAATTAACCTATATAACTTGTTTACCAATGCCAAAAACATAGCATAGTAAACAAGTATTAGGCCTGGGGCTCACCTCGGCCTCGCGTTGTGTATACGGATATTCGATACATCAGTTAGCATGGCCATGGCCGGTGCGTCCTTCGTGGGTCAGAAAATTAATAATTGAAGTCCACATGAGAGGGCAAACGTTATCATAACCTTGATTCAATTTTCAGATGTTTGTGCATCATTACTGTAGCATGGACTTTCTGTGTTTAGCTATTGCAACGCTCGTCACCAAGAACACATCTGTTCACGAAGGTATTCACATGAGCTGATCTTGACCTTCTAGTATCCATATAAATTGCTCAATAGGAGAGAGAGGTTAAAAAATCACAAAACGTGGCATGGTTCCACACATCAAAATTTTGTCAAAAATTAATAAACAACACCCTAGCGCATAACACCTGTCAAACTGCAATACTTTGGCACATGATATTATCAGGTAATGATTTGTTTACCTATATTTTGGTATAATTTGCATAAAATTGTGTTCCAGAGGTAGTTTTGGCATTTTCTTCTGTTACGTTAAAAGTTACGGGCATGTGGCTTTTTTTGCATAATGTTAGGAATTTATTACTCTATCAACATAAGTAGAAGTTTTCCAAGTTTAGTTACGTAAATGTTAAATTTTGTATTTCATGGCAAAATATTTTTTTAAAGCCGTTTCGGCGAGTGTCGGTACTTTTTGCTTGCCATAAATAACTGTTGCATTTTGTTTTTAGTTCAAACAAAACCACGTTTATGAACAATCTACACTGCAAATTAGAGCACCATAAACAACACGGTTTTATGTAATTGAACGAATTCACGCGCCCTTTTAAATTTAATCGGTAAAAAACGCAAGCCTATATCTAAATTTCTTCCATAACACTTATCTAATTGGATTCTATTAGTTTAGATTAAAACTTTATCAAAATACATTGAAATATAAATGAATAGATTAAAAATTTTAATCTAAATTCACATTTTTCGCCTGACATTTTCACCTAGGAACATTTAGAGAATTATAGAAGTATCGAGTATTTCATACCTCTCTTGGCTTATAGCAGACCGTGTAGAAATTCTATGACGTTTTATGATTTTTCCGACCTTAATTTTGTTAACCCAATCCAGATTGCTATAAATTTTTGATACGATCAAGAAAGGCTACCCGGCTCGCCTCATCTGTATGTTTCATTTAAAACAATAGAGAAGAAGGAAGAAAATTAATGAAAAAGAATAATAGATGTGTGTGCATTAATAAGACCCTAACCACGGTAAATTAGTATTGTTGGATTGACGATAATAGTGACCGGAATAGTGAATACTTTCTTTCCCCAAGAAAATTATATGCTTTAAAAGGTCTTTACTTTTTCAGCTCTTTAAAGATATATGGGCCTTCACATTTGGCGAGCGAAGGAGTCGCCATGCAGAATTTTTGAAATCTGTTCCAATTTAATCCCGTACTCCCTTTTTGGATTATTCCTGGACCGGCTTTTGAAATATACATCACATAATGGAATCATCATGCGCGGTTTTTTGGTTCTTTCATAATGCATCGTGGCGCTATAAGCGAAGGGCCAAAGTCCAAAAGATCATGCTTAGTTTTTGATTCCTGCCATATCACTACCAACTAAGCACACCTTGATTTTTTTTGGTAGTTTTTATGATAATCACAATAATTCAGAGGTGTGCTAATTAATTTTGTTGCGGTCACCTCGAAATCCCAGATGGCGGCCAAAAATGGCGCCGTTTTGGCTACCGACAGTATTTTGAGGGTAATGTCCTACGGGAGCCTCCAATTACCTTGTTTGGGTGTCATATTATATAATTTTGAATTATCTACATGATGATACCCACATTTGTGGGGTTTTTTGTTATCTACATACCGTTTTGGGGCCAAAAAAGGCATCTTTTTTGCCATTTTTTTCAAAAATGATGCGGACTGAATAGATTCTCCCCATAAACAAAAATGTTCTTCATAATTGGACAGACTTCTCAGGAATTGCCCTCATATAATATCATTTTAGTGGAAAAGCACAGGAGTCATGATAAGTGTAAAACTTGAAATTATAGTGTCTAAGAATTAATGGGTCCGTAATACAACAAAAATGCCATGTTGCGGCTACCTATCCTGCTGGCGATTCCCAGAATAACCAGGGGGGTGGGTGGTCACACACACTAAATATAATGTGCGGAAAAAGTGACACACACTCATACTGCGGCGTGAACACACACACAAGTTTTGAGTCACTGCCCGGACTCTCTACCTTGGGCCCGAGTCTGACGTCACTTTTGGAGGTACACGTCTAAATCCAAGGGGTCTCCACCAAAAAGGGAGCGCGTCGCGACAAACCGGCAGCAAACAGGGGGGGGTTTACAGCACATAGGGCTCGTGTAGCGTGCTCGCGCATGAAACGAGCAGTGATTGGTTGTCATTTAAAGCAAATAATTTTTTCTACCGGAGTATATACCATGCCTGATGGAGTTTAAGGTGGTTTAAAGTGGTATATCACAAAAGTGAGTTGTTGTTTGACATTTTTTATAAACAAAAAGAGATCAAAAAAGAGAGACATTTTCTACATCAAGCATTCTTATTCATGATACTTATTACTACTTTGTAGACTTTGTCCCTCTGAAATATGCACACTCGTGAAAAGAGTCCAGCATTACAACAATTCTGTAAAAAGGCAGATCCCAGAGTACAATGTGTTCCCACAATCTCATATAAAAGCTATTGGACAGTTTTTGATCACCTAACTATAATAATGTTTGATTTGATTTGCTGTGCAAAGGCCTTACTAATTCATTTTCTGCGGTACCTCTAAATCCAAGATGACGGGCAAAAATTTCCGCTTTTTTGACACAAATCGACATTTTTAAGATAATATTTGAAAGAAAACCCATGTGGTTAATATCTTTTAACAAGCAAATCAAAGTTTCTCTTGATTTTTCACTATTAAAACCATCATTTTTTACATAGCTCTTAAATCAGAACCTTTACTTATATAACAACTGTGTGTAGCATAGTGTTCACACTGCCACGTTGTCCATTTCAAAATTTCAATTTGGGGCAGCACGTGTGATAAATAATATATTTTTTAAGTTGGTTACTTTTCATATATATGCAATAGGCCTATACACACGATTAAAACCAATCTTCTGATCCTTTGTCTCAGCTCTGTACTCTTCTTCCCAACTATATGCAAAGAATACACAGCCTAACTCTGATTAAAGGCTGTTTCTTGCACTCCTTTGGACATGCAATCCGGTACGATTTCATTTTCCGGCGTTTTTTCTTTCTTGTGCACCCACAGTAGTTGGAAGTGCAATCGCATTGCAGGCCGCACATGTCATCTTGGAAGTGACCCTTTTTTCAGCATCGTTTGTCACCCAATGAAACTTTTGAAAATTCACCCAAAGCCCCCCAAATTAAATATACCATTGTCACCAAAGACCCCTACTTTTGGTGGGGGCACTCCATCCTTGGAAGTGACCTTTTTTCAGCATCGTTTTCAACGCCAATGAAACTTTTGAAATTTCACCCAAGCCCCCCCCTTTTTTAAATTACCCATTGTTCACCCAAAGACCCCCACCCCTACTTTGGGGCTTTTTGAAGTTTTTTAGAAAAAAAGACTAGTTTAAGGTAAATTTTTTCAAAAATCTCACCCACAACCCCCCCATTTTTGGAAAATTTTGAATGATCGTCACTCAAAAACCCCTATTTTAAAGCAAGTTTTGTCTGTCTCCCCAAAACCCTTAGTTTTTTTTTTTTTTTTTCCAGTCCCTGTCACCGAATGCCCCTGGGTTTGGAAGCGCGAGTCCTTTACACCCACATCAATTTCATATGTGAGTGCCCCCCCCCCGGTTGCCAAAACAACAGATGGTGCTTGGAAGTACATCTATCCAATCAAATTTGATTTCACTTGGAGCTGTTACAATCCATCCATGGCGTGTGGAGGACTGATGTTGTTGTCCTCGATAATACAGTGCCTCTTATGATGTACGCTTGGTAGTTTGGGCCCCGTTCCTTTTTTTAAAACGTAAGGCACCTGCAAGGAAGGATTGTGGCAGATCAAATCTTCCCAGAACTACAACTGGTGGACCGAAGTTCATGGACTCTGCTAAAAGGCAATGCGAAATAGCTTTAGAGAATTGTATCATTCCTAGTCAGCCACATACAATACCTTTCTCTTTCTTCTTCTCTCTCTGCCCGTGAAAGCAAACATACAGTCTGTAAGTGAATGAAACCGGGGATGAGCTCCTAGTATAAAAGCCCTCACATGCTGGATTCTCCAAGTTTTGTTCCATGGCTGTGGACATTGTGGAACATGTTCCAGATTCATTTCCTGTGAGATAGACATGCTTGAAATCCATACCAGTCAACAGAAGCAGCTGATGCCAATAGCATGGCATCGTCAAAAATCCGTACGCGATATTTTTTGTCCGCAGTTAATTTGTGCAATTACTCTATAGCTTGAATATATTACAAGTTCACTTACGCAATAATTTGGCATCCAGGACGGTTATTACGACAACATCCGGCTGGTGTGACCATAGGGGAAGCATATGCATGCAGATTATCTTCGATCATGTCAATTTCCCTCCCCCAACTTATAGATTAACACTGGAATTTCTTCATAGCATGTGATCCCAAATAGACAAGTCACACATCCATCTATAATCCTATATACTTGAGTCTTTCCACTTTTCAATTAAAGGCGTCGCAGAGTTTAATTTCCTGAAGGAGGGTGCCCTCAATTTTCAATACAAATCGTGTTTTTTTGCATTATACATGATGCTTGTCCCTATTTAAAATAGCTATGTCAGATTGAGTCCTCATATAGAAATCACACTTTGTTATAAAATCCGTATCTGCCTCAAACTTTGGAAGGAGCATTTTAAGGGACGTTTTATTTTCCCTTGACTATTTTCAATTAATAGATAACCCAAAATTATATTTCAAAAATCTTTTTTTTTAATTTTAAAAAATCTGATCTTTGAAGAATTTCTTGACCTTTCATCTCTTAAGGACCTGTCTTACCACGTATGAACTTCTTTGTTGGGGCTGCAATTATTTTGGAGAAGCGGTTTTCGACTTCTATCGTGGACTCTGTTTTTTATTGATATGTATAGGGTATTTTTCACACACCCAATGCACCGGTGCTGATCATGGAGCCCTAAAATTTTTCAGAACGCCTAAATGTAACACCTTTTGAACACCTGACATTACTTAACACTAGTGTTCTGTTACTTTTTCTGTGATAACTAACTCCAGTTCCTAAAATATGGTGAAAATATTAGAACTAATTAAATGATTACAATCAAAATTTCTATTCATTTTTGCTGCCTCAGAGTAAAATAAAAAAGTTAGATTTTTTGTCAGAGTCGCCGAGAACACATCGGTACACCTTAGAACTTTTTTACTTAGAACACTGTTGTCAGCTCCTGAAGTGTAATGGATTTGCACTTGTCCAAGGGAGTGCATGAATCAGTCTATCAATGCAGCTATTTATCCCTGAGAACGAGTCAGATCATGTTCAATAATCAAAACTTCACAGATATACAGGTCAGACACAGATGATATCTACACTAAGTATTACTTAGTAGTTTTGTTTCTTCTTTTCGCATATACTTGTGAAAGACAATATAACATCGATAAAGGACAACCATTAAGCTGCGTTTCATCATATATTATTGGCGCAAGGAATGGCAATATTGTAGTAAACTTCAAAATATGTTTAATCACACTTTTTGGGGGGTCAAATTACAACATATTTGCAAATTAACACTTGTGCAGTTGAGCATGGCTACAAGCAAAGTTTGTTAATAGATTTCTTCTATTTAAGAAGCTATTAAAATAGTAGGTTTTTCAATTGAAAACAGTAGTCATTTGGGATCCTGGTGCCTTTTGATCTTATTATGGTACTTCTATCTAGATCAAGTATAAATCTTAAAATTAATATGAGCACCTTGTCCCAGTAATGAGTACGATGTACTTGGATCATTTTAAGCCGACAATGTTTATTAGATGGTGTTTAAAAAAAAACTGTGATTTTGTGATTGGGTTAACACATTTTACTTTTGCACTATAACTTTTTTTATACAGAATGGTTCTAAAGCTGGCCTTTTCACAGTGTGCATATGTTCAGTCAGGACAAAGTTCTACAACTAATCCTTAACTCATGAATAAAATTTTCATTGATGTAAGAAAAATTCCTTTTCTTTTTGATCCTTTTTGGCAAAAAATGTCAAAACTCCCATTTTTGCTGCATAACCCCTTAAACCCCATCAAGCGTGGTATAATCCTGTAGAAATTTTATTTGCTTTAAAATGACACAAGCACATTCTGATTGGAGGCTTTCTTAAACCCGTTATCCATTAAAAACATTGTTTTGTCCAAAGCAAGAAAGGAGAGGGCCATTTTGCCGCCATCTTGGATGTAGAGTTACCCGCAAAAAAAATTGAAATCAGCAGGGCCATTGCAGCAAACTGAAATTAAACATTTATTATAGTTTAGGTGATCAAAAATGTCAAGATAGACATTTTTATTGTATTGACACACACATTTGTTCATTGTTTTTAAGAAATGTTTTTTTTTAAACATTAAAAACATGGTGTTTTTGTGATTAAGACCCCTTTCATTCTTAGACAGCTTATAACTTTTAAGTTAAACTTGCTATGATCCTGTGTCTTTTCACACAACAAATGCATATTATATTAGGGCAAATTCTGAGAAGTCTTGATCCAATTTATGAAGAACAGATTTTGATATATGGGGGAGAAAGTATTTCAGTCCGCATCATTTTTTGAAAAAATAGGCAAAAATGTGCCTTTTGGCCCCAAAACGGTGTGTAGATAACACAAACCCACAAAGAGGGTATCAGCATGTAGATAATATAATTCTCTTTCAGATGACGCCAAAAAAGGTAATTGAGGGCTCACGTAGGACATTACCCTCAAAATACGTCGTTAGCCAAAACGGCGGCCCATTTTGGCCGCATCTTGGATTTTGAGGTGACCGCAACAAAATTTAATTAACAAAACAACAAAATAATAAGAATATTAAAAAAAAAACTACCAAAAATCAAGTTGCTTATTTTTATGATCTGGCAATAACTTGCTTATTTTAATTTTGGCCCTTCACTTATGTATGGCGTTTGCACAGTAAAAAAATCTGAAAATCAAGATAGATTGTACACAATGACAAGCCAGTTCTCCAATTTGAAGATTTCGTTTAAAACCTGTTTCTTCAGCATAGAAAACTGGCTATTAGATCGAAATTTTTAATTGAGTTTAAAAAGCGGGTAAACTTTTTTATTCGATCGAAAAAGTTTTTTAACCGGAAAACTTCATATTCTATTAGGAAAATTTAAGAGTTTTTGGTAGTTTGCGATATAAAAAACAGCTAATCGATTTGAAAAGCAACACTTAGCCTGAGGAAAATTAATTTTATTTTGCCGACGACTATCTATCATATGTATAGCAAGTACGGGTGAGTAAAAAAACGTGACACTGATGTGTCCGCCTTTTGGTATTTTTTTTAAATACCTTTAATGTAACATATGTGTATCACTCAGAAGGCATAGACATAATCTTAATCTGTCTAAGTAATTCCAATTGTTTAGTACTAAAAAGTTCCCAACTATAGTTTTTTGAATGCAAATAGTCGCTTCTCCCCTTATCCACTGATTCCTATTGAATGCACTGCGCTTAACAAATGAAAGCAATGACTCCCCAAAATGATGATAAGGTGTATGCCTATATTTATGCCAATAAAGTGGTATCTTAAAGTGTAAAAGCCAGAAATAATAAAATATTAAGTTTTATTTGTACTAATATTTTTCAAGATGTGGCATATTTTGGTCTACAAATATAAACATGCTTTAAATCTCAAAGGTTGTCACCGATGTCTGTTCTTTCATAATGGTATGATTATTAACCTCCAGAAACTGATACATCTGCATTTTTCAAAGAGGGCATGAGGAATTGTGACTGAATTTTGAGCATCACGTTATTGCAGTCAATAACTAGCCCTATTTTTTCGACTGATTTCCTTCGTTGACCGCCATTTAGCGGAGCGTCGAGCCTGAAAGGTATTCTAGTTTTCGAGTTACCCCCTGCCCCCCCCCCCCACCGTACAACAAAACACAACCACCCTTATTAAATTTGAAGGATAAATATATCAGATTTAAGAAACTGGATGGTGGTAAATATTTGGTGGCAGGATTATCTCTGCGAAAATGAATTTGGGCGCAAGTTAAGCGAAATTATTATTTTTTTTATTTTGTTCAAGGTAAAAATATTACAATCTTATTTTTATGGTATCCTTTTTGGTGTGTTGATATAGTTTTATACTTGCCTAAAGGGTTTCAGGTTAATAAGCGTTGTGATGACACGGATAGCAAAGGTATGGTTTTGTTAGGAAAAAAGGTGATTGGGGGGCTAAAATGCTAGACCCTTTATAATATTGTATAAACAGAAATCTATTATATAAATGTCCTTAGGATGTAGTATTGCATGGCTGATTAAAATTTGTTTTGCTAAGAAATTGTAATCAAATGTTTTCTTGATATTCTGAATTTTTAGCTCAAAACGGGATTTTTTGACCCAAATAACACCCCTGCCACCAAATCTTTTTTGACCACAACCATCAGTTTTTAAAATTATTTATTACTATCTCTTTTCGAATAGAAGTGGTTTGCGTTTTGTTGTACCGAGGAGGGTTGTCGACAATTTTGGCAGTCCAACCGCTCCACTAATTCATTTTAATGTGAATCCGTGGACACAGCGCGCACCGACTACTGATTCGAACGGACAGTAAGCCCGGTGTAGAAGTAACCATTTGTCCGACGTTCTCATAGTCCGGGAACAATGGGTGAACATAGGGCAATCAATTCAGTTTTGACCTTTACGCAACATAGTTTCACGCTTTATTCCTGAATCGTCTATGGAGCCCCCCGGACTAATGGCTCCTACCGGCCTATATCCTGCTTTCACCCCGGTCCTTAACCGATGTAATGATCTTTGCGTAAATTAAAGATAATGAAACTAAGCTTTCAGATGATACACATTTGTTAGATACCTGTTACTGAAAAAATACATGGCGGACAGAATCGAGGGTCAATTTTTGACTCACCCTGTATATACACAAGAGAAGGGTACAATGTTTTTCGCCGAAAAAATGGTTTATTCGGTAAAAAAATGTGTTTTTTTTTTTATCAGATAAAAAAAAACCAAGTTTTTTCTATATTGTACATATCTTGTCATAGAGATGGGCACAAACACCCTCTTCATATAAAAAAACACACCTTTTTTTCTACAAAGGCCAAAAAAGAAGAGTTCGTCTCAACTTCATGTAGCTCAAACCCTATAAGGCCAGGAAAAAAGTTTTTTTCTCAGCCTCTCGTGTGCATAGGTGTCAAAAATCATCGACAGATCTTTTATCGAATTTCTTTCTTTTTAAGGTCTTCTAGAGACTAAGTTGTTTTTTTTTGGGGGGGGGAGGGGTACTGGTCAAGAAAAAAAAAAAACGGCCGCAAAAGAAAGGTTGTCTCATAATGCAATAAAAAAGAATTTTCGCGTAGCGCGTACTTTTTTGACTAAAAAAACGCATAGGGTTGTGCTCTGTAGGAAACTTCTTTTTTTCTGGTCTAAGCGCTACTGCGTTGTTTTTTAGTAAAAAAATATATGCGCTACGTTTAAGTTTTTATTGCATTTTAGACGACTTTTTATTTTTCGGCCGCATCGTGGCCACATTATCTCTATTTTTTATGTTGACCAGTTTAAAAAAATGTTTGAAAATATCTTGAAAATCTTTAAAAAAAAACGAAATGCACTAAAAATGTGATTTTTACGCCTATGCGAGCGGGAAGCTGAGACGAACCTTTTTTCTTCTTGCCCAGAGCTCATATTGGTTTGAGGTAGAATAATCCCAGGATGTATCGAGGATTTTTTCGGGGGGGGGGGGGGGGGTGTCGAAAGTGTGTTTTTTTTTCAAGATGTAGACCTTCACCCAATGGAGTTGATTGTGTCGAAAGTTGAGCCTGTTTAACAAACTGTGGACTTTCCCGCAGCCATTACTACAATATCTTCAGTAAATAAAACTTTTTTTTTTCAAATCGGAGCATATGCCTTCACAATTATGCTAATAATATTTTTTTTCAAATCTTTACACTTATACGTATTATATGGAAATAATAGTTAAGAAATTAAACAGATTCCTGGCTACTTTTTTACACATTGAAAACAACATTGAATACAAAAAAAATATACGGAACTCAATTTCCCTATTTTATGCATCGCATACTGATCATCCTGACAGACCTATGACACCGTTCTATTCTTACATAATATAACATTGTATAGTAGAAATAACATTTATTAAATATGCGTATTAGCAAAAAAACTCCTTGAAAAATTTGATTGCGTAACCAAGAAATCGCATATAAAAATAATAAATAAATAAAATGTTGGGTACTGGACGCCCCCCCCCCCCCCCCCCCCCCCCCGGGCACTTAAGTGTTAAAGGTGCAATGAGTGATTTGGGGCCCCCATATATTGTGTAATATGTAGTGATTTCATATACACACACTAGACAAAAGTATTGCAATATGAAGGATTTAAGAAAAAGATTTCATAATCACAAAATGATTTCAAATTGTACCCCCAGGAATGTACCATCGGTTCTTAACCACATATGACACATTGAATGGCAAAGTTGTACTTTTCAAACCAATGTTTATGGTGTTATTTTGCGCTCGGGAGCCCAGGGTGCGCTTGGGTTTCATGCGACGTACTAGTCTAGAAAAATCCTCTTTTCTACTCTCTTTTCTACTCTTTTACGGAATAAACGTCAATACTATGATGCAGTTTATTCCGTTATAAGACAAGAATCTAGTGTGAAAACCAGATCGCACCCGAGCGCACCCCAAGCGCACCTAGAGCACACTTAGAGCGCACCTAGAGCACACTTAGAGCGCACCTAGAGCGGACTTTTGTGCTAAAATACTACCATAGATGTTATTCCCCAAAATCCTAGAGTGTGAGAAAGAAAACATTTATTGATTAATTTGTCATGTTCCCTAAATATGGTGGATTAAAAGAGCTGACTTGTCGATTGCACCCATAATGAATCTCATTTCTGGTCCACACAAACACTCCAATAGATTTCTTACCTTGTCTTTGATTAGAAATGCCTTGGAAGTGAAAATAAAGGCGATTTTAATTTGTTTAATTTCAACAGAACATAGGCTGAGTTAAGTATTTGCTCCTATACTAAATTAGAAATTCACAATTTTTGTACCAAAGAAATATTTTTCAGCTTAATCCTTTCCCATGGGGATTTTTTTGATTAAAAAGCTTTATATTGGTGCAAAAATCAGAATTTGCACATTTTAGGGACACCTCATAATGTGAAATCTCTCTTTTTACATATTAAAATATATATTTTGCTTATTTTGTATTCAAAGCTCATTCAAAGCTCAATCACGTTAATATGGCCCAAAACACGCCAAAATTTCTCAAAAATATTGGTGTTTGTCTTTAACTTTGTCGCAAGAATTAAATTTTAACATGTTTAAAGGGCCCCACCCAATTTACAACATAATTCTGTCTTTTATATGGAAAGCGAAAACCGACATCTTGATTCCAGAATTTTATTGGAATCCGACATACCATTTTAACGCGAGCAGTATAATTGTGAATATATACAGATTAGTGATATATACAATATTTTCCGGTAACCGTAAACAAACCATGGTAATGCAAATAAAATTTATGTGATAGAGTTCAGACAGAATATTTTGCAGGGGAAATGAGCAAATAGTCAGGTAGAAGTTTAGGCACATAGCCTGAAGGATGGAAAGGAAGTACAGACTTTTTCTATTGATAGATTTTAGTTCATTAGGACCTAAGCCAATAATTTTTGGAGGGTGTGCAAAATTGTTACAGTGCCATTTTTAAAAATCCAATATGGCTGCTACCATGTCCAAAATCACTAATAATCCCTTAAGTATTTCCGATAGAGACAAATATATCTCGGTACCCCATTGTTTTAAGCACGAGAAAGTGTTGGTAATTAATTTTATCATTACATTGCCACAAATATCCAATATGGCTGCTCAAAAGTCAAATATGCTCTCGGAATCATTAAAATGATCTTAACACCTCCATAGACTATTTACGCTACTTGAATACATGCTGAACACCTAAAATGTTCTGCAGGTGTTCAAAATCTGTTACAATTGATCACACTCTGTAAGTGTTACTTTAACACCTCTAGAATGCATTTCCAACGCATTCGGACACGTCAAGTGTTCTGCACATTTTGCAGTTAGAGGCTTAATTCCAGTGTCTATATGCATGCTTTATGCTTTACACTTATGAGATACATATATTTGATCACTATAGAAACCCATATTTGGCATTTCTCTGTAATGGAAATTTTCAAAATTCAAGATGGCAGCCAATACAGCCGCCTTTAAAAATAGTAAAACTACATTATATGTGTATTATATGTAGTTAAATCAACTAATTATTATTATAAAGGTGTAAATTAAGGTATGGGATAAGTATTTGACCATTTGACATTCTTATCTGGAATTTCTGTTTCTTTAACATGCAAAAATGTTAAGATGGGGCCAATGTGGCTACCTTTTTACCTTCTTTAAAACTAATAAATTACGATAGATCTGTATTGTATTTAGTTAAAGCACCCAAAATAATTATTAAAGTTTAAATTAAAGTATGAGATGTATGTCTTTGAGCATTAATAACTCGTATCTGGTATATTTGTTTTGACAACATACTTAACATTCAAAATGACGGCCAGTATATTATGACTATATGACAATTCGTAGGTTTTAAAGATCTCAAAAGGCAGCCATATTGGCTTCTATCTTGATTGGTAAGCTTGTTAACACACTTGAAATGTCAGATATGAGTTCCTACTGGGTATAGAGCGCAGAATTATGCCTCTATCACAAATACTTGATGAGTTATGGTCACTTGAAAGATTTCAGGGCATATTGGGTTTTAGGGTGGCCATATTGGATTTGATGGTAATGTTGTGATCAAATCACGTCAATAACCGGTCCAAAAGATTCCTCGTGCTTTAAAACCTTGATCTAGCGCATAAAATTATGGCCATTTGAATGAATTTGAGAGTGACAGCGGCCATATTGGATTTCTAGAAAATGCAACTGCACGAAATTTTGCACACCCTCCCGAAATTATTAGCTTAGGTCATCATTGAAAAAAATCAATCAATAGAAAAAGTCTGTACTCCATTTCCACCCTGTGCCCACAATTCCTCCTGACTAAAATACAAGGTCTTTGTATTAAAATCAAATCTCGGCTTTGATAGGGTGAGTGGTGAGGTCGAGGCTGAGGATTGGGTGGTACCACATTAAGATTCTGTTTCCTGTAGCAAATCTTGTCAAGTCAAACGGCCCGGTCTGATGAAATCCGGAGCATGTTTCTTCATTTTTTTTCGTCAGATTTCCCCCATTTTTCTAAGATTCTGCTCCCTTTCTACCTCTTACAAGTTACCTTAACAATTTATTTGCTTGTTTGCTTGGTTTATTGTTTGTTTGCATTTGGTGTAATATTTCCTACCATTCTTTATGATGATACAATATTTTGGACGAATTGCTTCATTTGAAAAGCGTCATTGACAGTTTCACGACTTGAAATATTCAATAAACGTTAGTCCTAATATACTGTTAATAGATTTAACTTTCGTTTTTTATAAAGTGATGGTTTGAAGCATGCATGTAGATTGTTTCAGAACACATACGGAAACATTAGATCCGTAGTCAGGATTTTTTTCATTGGATGGGGGATTTGGCAAGAGTGGACCGTTTTTTGCAAAATGTGGATCTTTTTGCCGTGAAGCACTGTAAATTTTTCAGAACGCCTAAAATGTAACACTTTATAAACGCCTGATACGTTTTTTTGTGATAAATACTTCCAGTTCCTTTAAATATGTGAAAAATATTAAGAAAACTAATTAAATGATTACAATCGAAATATATATTCCATTTTTTGTTGCCTCAGAGTAAAAATATAAAAAAGTTAGATTTTTCGTCGGAGTCACTGAGAATACATCGGATACTTTAGAGGCTTAGAACATTGTCTTTTTTAGGCGTGTGAAGTGTTCACCCTTCAGAACTCTTCAGTGTCAGGTGTTCATAAAGTGTTGCATTTTAGGCGTTCTGAAAAATTTAGAGTGTGGGGTGGGAGATTAGACGAAAGCGGACTTTAACCAATAAACACCGGCCGTATTTTTTACCAAAATCGCATAGAAATCCATATTTACTTGCTCGATACGATCGCGAACGGTATATGTCATGGCCCTTTTATAAACTTTTTGTGATACTCCTCAGGAGGTTCGGACGCTTCTATTGCCGCACCCCAAATGTCCCGCTTTGAATCTTACTCATTAGCCGCATCTCGCTTGCAAGTGATATAGCGAACCAGTAGGTCGTTTGTCGGCCTTCCCCTTCCCCATACCAGAACAATAATACTCTCCAAATGCACAATTGGTGCATCTGACACATTGCTTCACAGCCGTAAACCCTTAAATGTTCAGGGTCAACATTGCGGTTGTTACGCCTCTCAGATCGGTAAATACCGGTTATACAGATTTTGGGGTTTCATGCACTCTGAGAAACGAAGCATTTTATCGGCGAAATTCAATCAAAACACTTCAAAATGCTCACCGTTCTTGGAAAATGTTATAGGATACATATTAGAGAAAAACTAATTAAATGATTACAATCGAAAATATATATTCCATTTTTGTTGCCGTCGAGTAAAATATAAAAAAGTTAGATTTTTCGTCGGAGTCAATGAGAATACAGCGGATACTTAGAGGCTTTTCGAAATTGTCTTTTTTAGGCGTGTGTGAGTGTTCACCCTTTCAGAACTCTCAGGTCAGGTGTTCATAAAAGTGTTGCATTAGGAGCGTCTGAAAAATTTAGCGTGGGGGTGGGAGAGATAGACGAAAGCGGACTTTAACCAATAAACACCGGCCGTATTTTTACAACTCGGCATAGAAATCCATAGTTAATTGCTCGATGCGATGCGAACGGTATAGGTCATGAACTTTTATAAAACTTTTGGGATTACTCCTCAGGAGTTTCGGACGCTTCTATTGCCGCACCCAAAGGTCCCGCTTGAATACTTACTAATTAGCCGCATTCGCTTGCAAGTGATATAGCGATCCAGTAGCTAGGTCGTTTGTCGCCTTCCACTTCCCCCTACCAGAAACATAAGCCTGAAATACACAAATTTTGGTGCATCGACACATGATTCACAGCCGTAAACCGTAAAGTAGGGTCAAATTGCGTTGTTACGCCTCTCATCTCGGTACATACCTAGGTATACGATTGTGGGTTTTCATGCACTCGAGAAACGAAGACATTTTATCGGCCGACACGAAATTCTGATCAAAACCTTCAAACTGCTCACCGTTCTTGAAAATTGTTTAATAGGATACATATATGAAGAAAAAGTACATTATTATAATCTAGTATAAAATTTATAAGTAAAGATATGCCTCCAAATCACAAAAAAAATATGTAAAAATCCGAAAATATCGACACATACTTATATCAAAGAGATATGTCGTTTTCTTATGTATAGTTTATTTAAAAAGTATTAAAATTCATAATTAAAAAAAAACGAATCAAGTCTTAATTGATGTTATAGCATTTTTTCTTTAAGTATCCGTGCATACCTTAATTTCGTATGCATTATTGTATACAATGTTCTACATGAGCACAAGTTATTACAGATTTCATTTCCAATAACTTCAAATACTAACTTCTGATATACACAAAATGTGAAGTTGTGGAGCTATATATTGCCCGCTTTTCGTTAAATAAGCTCTTTTCAGAGCCGTCCCGCTTGCCAACAATGAAGTCAAACACCAAACATGCGAAATTTTTGCCAGAATTTCCACACTATTACGGGTAAATTTACAGAATTTCTGTCATTACGGAACTTCGACAGCTAATTATGACAGAAATTTGTCTCAATTATGGAAAAAATGGGATACTCAACAGAATTTCCGTAATTTAAATCACGGATCGGAAAAAAAAAAACAAAAAACAAAAAAAGTCCGGAAATTTGCGGCCGGAAATTTGAAATATTCCGTAAATTTATTTTTTTAGGTTTTTGTTTTTTATTTTCTTATAGTTTTCTAAAAACATATTTTCCGTTAAAATTTTACGGGAATACCGTTTCTTAATGTACGGAAATTTCTAACAGTGTATATTCCCAACAGTGTGGCTCATTCGGGAAATATCCCGAGAGCAAGTCAATTGTATAGGGCCCTCAAACTTTAAAAATTAATTTGTGAATTTCTTCGTGTGGTCTTATAAAACTTATGAGTTTCTTTTTAGAGATACATAAAATCAAATCAACACGTTAATGGTGACATCATCAATCAATGGCCAATCATTTATTAATTAATACTTAATAGGCCTACCTCACCATGCTCACAAAAGAAGCAGTTAAAAATGAATTTTAATAGCCTATCTGTTATCACGTTTCTAGTTGCCCTTGGGGCACACTTTGATTCGTAACCTCAGCAGCCATCCACATCTAGGTATATGTAAAACCTACTTTGGAAGCATAGTTCCTACCATAGCAGTGATAAAGGTAATTCACACGCAAAATAAGATATCAGTTATTCTGTCTTACATAATCAGGGTTGGTGGGGTGGTTACCACCTATTTGCATTCTTGTATGGTTGCATGCTTGTTTTGTTTTGGCTTGTTTTAGGGTGTTGATAATTAATATGACGTGTAATAATTAAAGAGTGTTTATAAGTAGCAATTGCAACATGTGAATATTGAGATGAAGCTCTAATGGTTAAGTGTTAATGAAACAATTATTGCATTATTTTTCTTTTCATCATAGCACTCACAGCTTTCTGTATTTTGACACCAACCTGGCACCCATGTATAATTTGAATAAGAAACGGGTCAATTTCCAAATGTAATTCACTCCTATGGACCTTTAAAGTGGACAGGAGGAGATTTTTTTAGGATACCCAAATTTCTCTCAAATTGCACAAGTTTGATCGGTTGTAGACCCCCCTACCAAGACCGTCGAAGTTTAATGGACAAAACAAGTACAAAAGAAAACAGCAAACCTTGTTTGGAACTTGCCTGACTATCGTTCGTAATTGTCCCCATAGAACACCGTGCTTAACTTTCTGTCGTGCACGACAGACAGAAAGTCACTAAATCATCATATTTTACATAAAGACGGCGTATTCGGCTATTCACTTCGGTGTGATCTATACATTGGAAAGCATTCAAATATGCAAAAACCTGGCGTTCGAAAAAAATTGGGGCGCGTCTTTCTGGGGGAAATCTCCTCATGTCTCCTTGAACCGATTATAGAGATCACGTGGTGTTTTGTTTGGAAACATCACATGTAATTAAAGATATCATTAGCGATTCTATTAAAGTGTATGAACCAATGCGACTACTTCAAGTTTGTTTTGAAACCTGAGATGAGACAAGGGGTGTTTTTTATATGTAAGGGAAAATAAACAAAAGTAACCAGGGCTATTTTATGCAGGCTATCGATTCTGTTTATAAAGAAAGGACATATGTTGCACCCGAAATCAGTTAAAAGATTTGCGGACGGAAAATAATAAAATTGGAGTTACATAAAGGTTGATCGAGAGACTTCCTGAGGACTGCTAAAATGAAACAGCTAATTATCATCATCAAAATTAATTCCGCTGACTTCTCGCTCTTGGCGCATGTAAGTATGCCTGCGAAAAAAATATCAGGATGTCAACAAACTGAAAAAAGGACATTACGAAAATTACTGTTTATCAACAAGAATGTACCACACCCCGTTTTAACTAAAGCGACATTATATAAAGTAGGCCTCTAGGGGAACTCTTCAATATAAAAAATCGCTTGCATGGCTTGTGTAATTTAGGCCTACGTTTCTTTAATTGTTACACCATAACGACATGCTTAAATCCACAAGGTTTAATATATAATACAAGTTTGAAGGTACCCAAGTTTTTATAAACATGAGCGATAAGAGAGGCCAGTTAGCTTGTTAATAGTCAGGATATACACTCTGAATTTTGCAATGGATAAAGTAGTTATGTACAAATGTTTGACCCATTTGTTTACTCTAATGATAAAATAAGTAGCAAAAAAAAAAAAAAAAAACTTGAAACAGACCGGTTTACAAAGAGTGCTTATTTGACATTATATATCTCTAAAATGGAATTAACAGTATAATCGAGTCCCCCCCCCCCCACGGAAAACGCTTGTAAATTGTTACAAATATATGGTTGTATTGTTTGGACACTATGTTGTATTGCACTAAGACATGTCCCGAAAATACAAGCACATGCAACGCATACACAACATTTATTTATATCTGTATATAATAAGAACTGAAAGTATGGCATTCAGTTTTACTCGAAACCGCAACAAGGTTCAAAGTTGTAAAATAGATTATGATTTATGTGCGGTCATACACAAAAAAGATGTATTTAAATTTCTTTTGGCCTACATATCATCAGTAGAGTTCAACAAAATGGTTTTGACTATTTGTACACAATTATAATCCGTGCAAAAATTCATAGAGTGTTGCAGTCATACGATTGCCGATGGTTGTATTTGACAGGGCGTTCATAGGGCGGACGTCGGTCGCTTTCGTACTCAACAACTTTCCAGTTTAGCTGTTTATTGAATTTACCATGATGAAGTTTTAGTGTCACGGTCTTTTCACTGGGACTAATATACGACCTAATAACGCTGAAATTTCAAGGCAATTTTCAGTATTTCAGCCTGATTCTGATGATAGCTGACGCATTTAACCCCTTTATTACACGAATTAGGACCTAGATACACTGTTCTTATAAAAGGGACAGGCCTCGCAGCATGGTAATACTTAAAAGTGACGCAGCTCATGTACACGATATTAACATTAAAATTTGCATATGAATAATGGAGACATACTGTGAATTATAAATCCTCACTTTTCACCGGCATTACTTTTCACGGTGATTTCACGGTTAAACACTTGATTACTTGGCCACAATGATTGAAGTTTCACGGGTTCTCTCACTGGGGACTTAAATCCAAGGCTGAAACACTGAAATTGCACGGTATTTTCAGCCGGATTATATTTGACTCATTTGGAAAAACAGACACCAGCCGTATCATTTTCCAGGTATTATTGCGAGTATTTTGATTGGATTGCACGTTGATAGAATACACAAATGTCTAAAACGCTGAGCGTAAAACACTCCCCTAAAATTAATCAAGAATAAGCAACTTGGACCAATTAATTTTAAACGATGTAACCTAACTTGCCGTGTTCCAGGTGCACTTCGGATGCTATAAATTTTCTTTTGAATGCTGTGTATAATCTGATTTTACTCCTAAGTAAATAGTAGGCAATCCACGGACATCTGTTTTTATCCATTAGACATAAAACGGAACATTGATTTGAATATTATGACATCACAAATGACCAACGTCCTTACATCAGTAATTGTATTGCCAAACTAATTCCTTAGTTGCAACCGCGAAGACATTTTCATGGGGAAATTGTTTTTTATTTGATATGTTGTAATTGCCTGTGATAATCTATCATTATGAAATGTAAAATTTTAAAGTTATGTTTGCTAGTGATATTTGCACTTTAATTACCGGTATTTTGATGTTTTAAATGTGAACCCTCGGCCTCAGGGAAAGACAGGGGCTACTTGTATCGTCCCTGAGTGTCCCAGTTTAAAGAAACAAATAAACAAACAAACTAAAATTAACATGTAGTGTTTGTTTAATATGCTTAAATACTCGTGTTTGGTTGATACCCATTCTATATTGGACACACAAATGAAATACCAATGAAATAAAGACACAAAACTGTGTTTTTAATTATGGTACGGCCAAATGTGCGTTTGTTTTTCACGTGAAATTTATTTTTCACGTATGTTCCATGCATTCAATACGACGAACCCAGCATCAGCGGCAGCAGCAACGCAAGAAGAAGTAGTAGCATTACCAACAACAGCAACAACACCACAAACACCAAGAACAACAACAACAAATACAACTAAAGTCATTCCTGACCCACCGCATCAATCAGCCGTTCCTGGGAATATTTATTCTTTTATACAAGTATGAGCACAAGACACGCCAATCTTATTCATCCCGTGTGTCAGGACAGTTTGGAGCACATGTCACTGATAGATTTAGATTCCGCAAGATGAAACTCCCCACCTCAAATAAATCGAAGATTGTGTTTTTAAAATGTCTGGCGAATTGTATACGTAGACGCCTAAAATTATAGTAAGTAAAACCTTGACATTCGTTTGCCTTTCGTTTTCACGTTTGACGTTTTAAAATGTAATCTTTCAAATATTATTATAAAAGCGTTTTCAAAATTCAGATACCCCGGGGCAATGTACTGCATATTCATGGAATCATGAGCCCTTGAACAAGATGATAACCTTACTGTAATCCTATTCGCCCACACTCAGTAGAAAAAACTGTTAAGGCTTCAACCATCGACCCTTCCGGTTATGAGTGGATGATAATCTACATGATTTGAAATCAAGCAGAATAAGAACCATAGCTATTTAAGAAACCTGCAAACGTGTAGAAAGCGCTTTGATCATGACAAGAGTTAAAAAGTCAAGGATGTTACTTACAACACGTCAGTGTAACTTACATTTTATCGTTTATCATTTTAGTATTTCCGTCTCCGTCATAATCCGTACGTAACTCCAACGATTACGAGTCAAAATTTATTGACAAATTCGAACTGCAAGAAGTGCAACACAACTTAAAGTGTACTACCAGGCTAATTTTTAATTTTAAGTATTTTTTAAAAGATATGCCTTTTGCGGTCTGAAACAAATAATATCTACTGGCATATAGATTGCCTTATTAACAGAATTAACTATAAATGTTTGCCCATGGAGGTCGCCATGTGCGGCATTGGTGACGTTCTCGGCATTGGTGACGTTGTATGACTGTGAAGAAGTTCATGATAAAAACAGGTGGTCCAATGAATGTCTATGTTACTCTGGTCAAAAGCGGATGAATATAGTGTGTGCCAGTAAGAAAATCAGTAACGATTGATTAAAATCTGGGGCGGATTATTGTACAGAAACATAGCTGAAAAGGTTTGGTTATGTCATTCACTGGCTACTTATTTCCAGACACACTATGTATTTTCTATATACCATCATGATTTCATTTTCAAAATGGCTGCAATCATACGGAAGATTTATAAACGTTTTACTTTTTATCAATATAATAGTTCCATTTTGTCTGACTGAACGACTATTAATTTGGAACAAAAATCCATTTATAATATGTTAAGTCGTAAATTATATTAGCATGGCATTTCGTTTAAGTGCATAAAATCTTCTGCACTCCGTGGTGCATAAGGGTTTCCAAGTGGACCCCCCCCCCCCCCTCTGAAAACCACTTTGCTGTTAGAATTTTTACTAACAAAACAAACCTCAGTCATGATAGGGTACATCAACAGGAGCACGTAATTAACAGGAAAAAAATGAAAAGTTGTTGTTACAGATTCACAATGGTCGGCCCAAAACCTACCCATTCTCCCGCCCAAAAATGAAAGAACCACTTTCCCGAAGTACTTTTTCCATAAAATCTTGCTCATAATAGTAGGGGGGCATCAATACAGTACATTGCTGAATAAAACATTTCCAAAAACAGGTTATGCCGGTGAAATTTTCTGGGCAAAACATTTTGAGAGGCGCCCCCCGCCGCCGCCCCCCCTCAAAAAATGCTTTTTTAGGCTAAGTGACGTAGAAAACCGAACGCCATGACTATTTTTAATTTTTTACAAATTGGCGCAAACTGCATATTTAGCATTACATAAAAGTCTGGGCAGCAAAATAATTAGCGTAAAACATGGAGTCGCGAAAAACGAAATCCGTTGTCCACATCGACTCCCCCTCCTTATTCACTTAAGTTTTAGAAATATGTGGTTAAAATATAGAAATTATAATCAATTTTCGTGTATATTCCTCCGCAAACAATTTCTCTGTAGATTAATCATAAATGACAGAACTGAGTTTTTGCTAAAGACACTAATCATTGGATCCACCTCAAGGATCACAAATATTTGAAATCCGCAGGAATAGCTTAAAATTGTAGCATAAGTCTGTAATAAAAATTTCTTTTTCCAACTTAAAAAAAAATGACTGAGAAGTAAGCAAACAGCAGTGTTCAAAGGATAAGTGTCCAGAGAGTAATGGTGGGAAATACCCGATTTGGTCCATCGTTGGTTTTAGTCTTATCATTTCGTAGGGTACCTTTAGGGATACCTATACTCGTTACAGACAACTCAAACATGATTTTTTAATGATTTTGTCGCTGTTTTGTGGCTTAGCAAGTGCTCATAGTGCCTTTTACTAGTTTAACGACAAGTGCTGAGATGAGCGCAATAGTTCCGCTGATCTGACACTATTGACTTCTAATAAAACTTACAATTTATCATTTATCAGGCTTTATCTAATTTATTTGAAAAAAAATATTTGTTTTGCTCATTTGGCGCGCACTTTAACATTCGTAGTCCAGCGTCAGGTAACCATAAGGCTATTACGTACTTATTTTTTGTTGAGAACGGCAACATTTTCATCGAGAAAGAACTCTTCAACAATTTTGGAGATTTTAAAAAACTTTAAAAAACTTTTATTTAACAATTATTGAAGAATGCAAGTTAAATTAACCACACAAGTAATATATGTGAAGCAATATAAACATGATGGGATTACTTTCAAAATGCAAAACGGCGGATAACCCACGGGGGCTTAGCGAAACCGAAAGCAAGACTATAATAAAACTTCATGAACCACCTGAAAGTTGTTAGAAATCGTTTTCAAAAAAATCCCAACCGATATTTCCTGCTTCACACTTATTCGTCTAGAAACAGTGGTGTAAACACCCAGCTTCGCGTGAACTAATGTTTTAAAGGACTATGTCCATTTTCCAGTTTGACGTTACTCTTCAGGTTTGTCCGTTCAAATGCAATCTTCCAATTGTTTTCTGAAAAACAACTACCCTTTACTTCATAAAGTACGTTTGGGAGAACGTCGGACATACATTGCCTGTTTTTATCAAGTGGTGTGAAGACGCACTGTTGTGTCAAAAACGTGATCTAGGTGAAAGGTCCACGGTTTTCCTCTGTTAACGTAACGAAAAACGGGGGAATTTGTTTTTTTGGTTTGCTCATAAGGGGGTTGGCGATTCTGTTAAAATGTGCGGGCGGGTACAGGTATTGGGGTCGAATGTTGGGTCTGAGGGCGGGTCGGATTTTATATTGACGCCGTAAGATCAAGTCGAGCACAAGGGCGGGTTAGCGCGGATATGGGGGGGCTGACACTAACAAAACACTGATCTCTACTTACAAACGGTCACACACCTCAATGTGCGTATGATAGTATTGAGTCAACAGACACTGAAAGCTAACTACATCGTCAAATTCGCTCCTGTCATTATAGTGTATCGATATGAAAGGGGTTTTCAAGAGTCATCATTATTAACGCACAATAGGGAAACTAATCTGGAACCGCTAGAGCAAACTGCTGCCTTTTGTAAAACAAAAGGCATGACACTATGACAAACTGAAAGTATATTTAAGTGTATTTGCTATTTTGGATTTTTGAGAATTTCAATATATGTACCGCAAGATTTTTAAAAATGATAACACATTGGTAAATAAGTATTTAATAACTGTTTGACCTCTCATGTTTTACGTGATGATCGGTACAGGAAAAAAGGTAATAAAACATCCAAACAAAGCAATTTGAGAATTCTGCATAAAGTGGTAAAATTAAAGGAAAATACAGACGGAAAAAGAAATCTGCTCATGCTATTGAATTTGATGACATTCGCATTCAAACGTATGGTTCATTTAAAATTTTAAAATACTTACACGTACAGAAGAATGATGCATGTTTTTTTGTTCGTATTAAGTACGAATCTTATAGCATCGCAAAATAAACTAAGTCCGGGACCAATACGGTATAAGCTTTTGGTTCTTTTCTTTGAGAAAACGTGATTAGGTTGAATCCGGTATGTGTTTGTACTAACTATCAGGTATTTTGCTCTTCTGGTAAGAATACATGGTTCAATTTTAACTGACTATCTTCATGTAGTAAGTAAGCATTGTTTAATTTCGTTGTTACGTGCCATCTGTCTGTTACTCCGCTTGACCGATAGGATCCCCACAAAAAGGGAAGGCTGGATTATGTACAGGTGTCCTCAGAAAACGTTACCCTCCAGAAACGCCCATTTTTGCTTACTTGAATCATTGCCTCTTAACTCGCTTGTTTTTAGCTTTATATTATGAAAATATTTCTCTTTTGAACATATGATTAAACAATAAAGAAACACGCTGAAAATAACCAAACAATGACTATTCCCATAAAAATGATTCACCTCACTTTGTCCACGCTACCAAATGCAGAGAAACATGTACATTGTAATTTTATGGATTTTGGGCACACATAAGTGCAACATTTAAATTAATTTGTTCGCATGTAAGCCTAAACACCTAAAACATTCACTTATTTGTTCTGCAGAAATTAAGTTACCGATACCCCTCCCATCTCCCATCCATTGCAGATATGAATTTGGTTAAAACGCACTTCAAATAATTGTATGGGGCATAACTTCTACAATGGCATATTCTACTGACCTTGGGTGTAAAGGACCATCCGTTCAACGGAATGGTTAATAACGTTTCCGTCAATGTAGGGTTTCCCACTAAGATCCTGCAATCAAGGAGACCAGAGAAAAAAATCTAGAGCATGGCAAGACACCAAAGAAAGTCGCAAGGAATAGATTGATCGTCAACGAACCACGATCATCCGCAATATGCTGCTTCCGAAGAAACTAAACAATAACATTTCCCTCCCCCTAAAAAAAACCAAACCCACAACGATCTGAAATTTGAGCGTATTTATGACCAGTAGGTCTTACATACTTTTTATTCGGGATATTGGCATCCATTGTTTCGTCTGCTAATTGCTAGCCTGTGGACACAGGTATGCGTTTGCATTATTTAGTGAAATAATCATTTGTTGTTGTATTTTTTCACCGTTTTCTTTTCTTGTTTTCACCATATGTTCAACAAAACTACATATTTTCATAATATAAAGCAAAACAAGGATAAGAATTGGATTCATAATAAAAAATGACCGTTTCTGGAGGGTAACGTCTTTTTAAGACACCCGGTACATCATCTTCTTCATCGACTCTGATATCATAGTGTAAAAGCCTAAATATTTGGCAGTACTATGCAGCCGAGAGGAGTTGCCGTTTTTTTTTAAAAATCACCCATTCAAAAATTGCCTCGCATGCCAAATGAATATAGGGGCATTTTCAAAGTCTAACGCATCTTTAAGATAAGGACACGTAATTTTCATTTCAAATTGCTATTTCGATACTTAATATAATAAGCACCGAGAAATTTACTTAATATTGTTGCTGCCATCTGACATTTAATTGTAACAATTTTCAAAATGTAATAACGAGTGGTGAAATCAAATTAAATCAAAATGAATTAGATAATATTTATAAACGTTTTTAAACTTGCACGCGCCACGTCTTAACAAGTTTTTAAAAATAAATTGTAGAAAAACCGCAAGTATTTATACTTGCTTATTTAATACGGACTATGCAGTGCGTGCTTAGCATAAATGTTAATGTAACCACGAGTTTATTATTCAAACGTTCTGATCAGGCCGTATTACTACCAAGCCATAATTATCAAGCAAGCAAAAGCCTTTAGAAATGACCCAAATAAGGCTGAATACAGGAATGCCTTATTCAGATTCATATCATTGTTCACACTTGGTTAGTCGCATAACAATTGCTTTACCAAGCCGATCTTTTATTAACTCCTGGGTCAAGGTTTTATTGGCAAAAATAGTGATTTTCTTTCGCATCTATATAATTTTATGTCGAAGGAAACAGTATTTCACGAAAGTTCATCGTTTTATGAAGTTGTGTTAAATGTGTGTGTGTGTGTTTTCTGTGCGTGTTTGTGTAAGCGCGCGGCGTATGTGTGCCTGTACGTAGGTATACTCTGCATCTCTAAGGACCAAACACAAATTAAATTCTTTCAAACAATAGTGCTCTGAAGGGTTCGGGGGTATAAACCGTATTCTATAGCCAGCCATGTTGGTGGACAAGATAGACGCATTCCAGTACTACAATACATTCACCTGTCAATGATCCCTGTGCAATCGCTAAACATGGATCGATTGACAGCTTAATGTATTGTAGTCCTGGAATGTATGCATCTTGTCCACCAACATGTCTGGTGGCTGACGTCATATTGAATACGGTCTATAACAACTTTAATTCATATTTGCCTTTACTACGGAGGATACAGTTCCTTTGATGTCTTCGGAAGTATAGATTATATAATTATATCAGTTTGTGCATGACTGTGTGAGTGAGTGAGTGAGTGAGTGTGTGTGTGTGTGTGTGTGTGAATGTGTTTATGTGTGCAGTGAAATATCATTAAGCTTTATATATACATGCTTCAATAACAGTTGTACGCCATTAGTGCAGGATATCTTTGTAATTTGGTACATAGATGCGATCAAATAGAAGTCTCACTTAGGGGCCCGGAACTGCTATTCTTCTTCTAATTGGTGGCTACATTGACACAAAGGAAATATGCATTTCAAAGTAAATGTATTTGATACCGTACACTGTACGTCAAGCGCATTGATCGTGTCCCAAAAAAAAAAAAAAAAAAAAAGATCCCTGTGCAATCGCTAAACATGGATCGATTGACAGCTTAATGTATTGTAGTCCTGGAATGTATGCATCTTGTCCACCAACATGTCTGGTGGCTGACGTCATATTGAATACGGTCTATAACAACTTTAATTCATATTTGCCTTTACTACGGAGGATACAGTTCCTTTGATGTCTTCGGAAGTATAGATTATATAATTATATCAGTTTGTGCATGACTGTGTGAGTGAGTGAGTGAGTGAGTGAGTGAGTGAGTGAGTGAGTGAGTGAGTGTGTGTGTGTGTGTGTGTGTGTGTGTGTGTGTGTGAATGTGTTTATGTGTGCAGTGAAATATCATTAAGCTTTATATATACATGCTTCAATAACAGTTGTACGCCATTAGTGCAGGATATCTTTGTAATTTGGTACATAGATGCGATCAAATAGAAGTCTCCCTTAGGGGCCCGGAACTGCTATTCTTCTTCTAATTGGTGGCTACATTGACAGAAAAAAAAAAAAAAAAAAAAAAAAAAAAAAAAAAAAAAAAAAAAAACAAAGGAAATATGCATTTCAAAGTAAATGTATTTGATACCGTACACTGTACGTCAAGCGCATTGATCGTGTCCCAAATGCAAAAATCTATGCTGCTACAGGTACGGAGCCTTTGATAAACCGAGTAAGACTGAGACAGCTTACTTTTCTTGGTCATATTCTAAGGATGCCAGAGGGAGAGCTTAGTAGGTTATATGCTTTCTACACACCACCGCATGGCAAGAGGAAGCCAGGCCGACAGAGAACATCATATCTCTCCTACATCCAAAAGCTCTTGGTGGATACAAACAACATGTTGCAACCAAAGGCTATCTCCAACTTGGCCCAAACAGAAGTGACTGGAGGAAACTTGCGATCGCCTGCTGCGCAGTCGACTGATGATGATGATGACCGTACACTGTATTTAGTTGCCGCAATATCGTTTTGGTGTTGGAAATTCTAGAGCTCAATTTATTATGATTGTTATAAAACACGGAATTGCATTACTCTGAATGCACTGCACTAAAGCATATACATTGCGGTACAATTTAATGAAATTTTAGCTTGAAATATGTTTTGCTTTTGATCAACGATTAATTCACAGGCATGTCCTCGAAACCGATTGAAACTTGGCTGCTCTATTGGTTACAAATGTTTTTGAAGAGAGGGAATATATTATATAAAGAATTGAATGTTGTAAATGATTGCTTTTTGAATGGAGATCGTTTATGTAAATGACATGGAATACAATATTTGTAACATTATAAATGAAAAGTGATGTCTTTCATGGGGTAGGGGGTAGTAAAAATTAATGCTTATCTCAAAAATATGATTATTGAGAAAACTGACAAGATTTCTGATTTTTTGCCATCGTTACAAACGGTTGATGGCAAACATTTTAATGTAATGTTATCTTACAAAAGAACACATGATAAGAAACACAAACACATCGGAAAAGTGGCATTTACTGTCTTCGTGTTCGTATTCGAAGCCGGAATTACCGACACTACCTAACCATCAGAAAGTGAAGCGTTATGTAGAACATTTTTCTTTAAGACAACGTTGTAAGCCATCTATGACACACTATTTAATCAATGATGCATATTCCCCATAAGGTATATTGGATTTGAATACTATTTGAGGTATTATTTGCGTCCCTACCCCATATAGGTATTAACATTTCAGTTATTTTGCCAATATTCAATTGGTCAATAGTTTTGAAAGCTTGAAAGCTGTGGTAATTAACTTCATCCCTCGAAGAAATAAGACTCATCAATCATGCATTCTTTCAGATAATGTGCACAGATATGCATACCAGCGTTTCCCGCAGGGCCGCTTTTAAGATTTAAAACGTAATAAGGTGTGATTGGATAAAGTATGAGAGACAGGTAATAGATGATTCTACTCTTAATGAAAGATGAAGCCTTCAAATGTCACCAGTATTGAGTTAAAGCCAGGAATACTGACAAAAAATCTTTTTTTTTTAAAATAAACTTTTATCTGTACAAAACAGACTAACACGGTTATACATTTAAAAATGATATGGAATATAGGGGGGGTTTCCCGATGTTTGTCGAATGACGAATAATTCTTAAATTGCAAAATAATACAGACAAAATTGAATGAAAGTGTAAGCATCGGTTACTGCCTGAAATTGTATGACCTCTTCCTGCGCTTGATATAACATTATCAATCTATTTTTAGGGGCGCCGACGGGCGACACCTATAGCTGGATTGGAAACCGTTTACGGCGGTCCGGTAAGACCGTACGGGATGCGGCCCGTCGTAGCGATTTGTGTCTGTGCGCCTTACTTTTCCGTGTTGGCGAGCACCGAAGTACCGAAAAAAAAACGTTTAAATGTTCTCGCTAGGTTCTAAGGTAGCAGACCCAATTAGGATACATATTCAAAAACAAAACATATAACGGACCCTCTGATGCAAAAAATCTCCATAGAACCCCTTCGTTTCCGGACTGATAAAGTTAATCGCTCGCGCAGTAGAGTACTAATAGAATATTTTTCGCAGTCTGTGACACAGACTACCCACCTTTTCCGGACCAGCCGGTAGGACAACGTAGCCAAATTGAGGGATTTCTACGTTACAGCACGATATATGTTAACATAGCGGATGTTCCAAATATGTGGAAACATATATGAGGAGTTGCTAGATATTACCGATTTGTCCTAAACCTTAATTTCTTTCGGCCAGAGATTTAATCAAGAAGAAGTTCTCATTTTTCCTTGCGAAATTACGGATATTTTAAAAAAACACTGTATAATGGTATCTTCCACGTAACACGCCATAATGGGTTATGTACAAGTCGTGACTCGAGTTTGTCTTCCATCACCCTGGATCATTGAAGCCAGATTAAACGGAATATACAGCAAGTTAATATGTAGTGCAGAGGGTCTCAGGCACTGAACTATTGCCTTATTTTCCCCGTTGGCCCTGGGTTCGAAATCGGTCAAGAAAGTTGATTTTTCATTGTTGTTATTAGTTTGTTCTTGTTTGCAGCTGCTTGTTACCAGGAAAGATGTGCGTTGTTTTGCTTTTTTTCTCCCTTTTCCCCTTTTTTCTTTTTTTAACAACCTACACAGCTTAATTGAATCACGAAGTTGGGGATAAGTAGGCCAAAATGAAAAATAATAATAATGAAAAAAAATTACAACGGAAAAAGAAATAAATTTAAAACATATATAAAAATACAAAATAAAACATTCAAAAGAATTAACCATGAAACAATGAGTGAAAAAAGAAAAAAACGCTAAATACAAATAAAAAAGAAAAGAGGACAAATAACAATAAGATGTTAAAGAAGAACAATAATAAACTAAAATAATTAATTTTAAAAAAAATTACATAAATATTTAAAGCAAATTAAATTAATAAACAAAAAGTTTAATGAACAAAAATAACTGTAAAAAATAATAATAAACCAAATGCAACTAAATTAAAAGACACCAATAAAAACAAGTTACTTAAATAAAAATGAAACTAATAAATAAAAATTAAAAATCTTAACATAATAAAAAAATAAAGATAAGTTGATAAAACTACTAATAATTGAGGGCAATGAAAACCAAAAAGAGTAATAAAAAAAATTACAATGGAAAACAAAAAGAAAATAAAATGTAAATATAATAAATACAAAATAAAAATTCAAAAGAATAACAATTGAACCCAATGAGTGAAATAGGGAACACATTAATTAAAGACAAATAAAAAAGAAAAGATGGAAACAAATAAGAAAAAACAATATTAAAATTCAACTTAATTAAAATACATAAAATATATAAGAAGATTAAATAAAAACAAAAATATTAAGGCAATGGATTGGATTGTGAGTTTCCTTGACTGTTCGAAAAAAGGAGGGGGTCACTATTTCATTATTCATTATTTTCAAGATTTCATATAATGTTTACGTAATGGTTATAAATGGTTTGTGTCTAAACCTAAATTCATATATATAACTCAGACTTTTAACAGTTGGTACTTTTAAGTAATATTTCTTCCAAAAAAATCGATTTTTAAAGAGATGAATATTGAAAGCTCGATCGCAGAGTATGATCAGGAGCATTGGTAGGAAACTAAACTTTCATTATTAACCACTAAGGAAACCCCCTCCGCCACAAAGTATGTTAAAATGATCAGAACACATACCTGATATTATGAGAAGCTGAAGTTATTGACTGTATTAAGATTCCGAAAATATCTTGTAACCAAAATAATGAAAGTTTTGACAACAAAAATGAAATCAGGGGTTGGGCGGGTAAACTGGAACTAAAATATCCAATTCCATTGGCCCTAATAACAAAAGTTAATAAACAAAAATAAATGTAAAAATAATAACAAACTGCAACTAAAATACACAAATACACATGAAAAATATGAAAGCAAGGTTTGTTCAGAAAGATGTGGCGTGGTATTATAAAACTAATTAATAAAAAACAGCAATAATAATAACAATGAAACTTGAGAGCATAGATACGAACAACCGTCGTAAAAAATAACAGTTAAAAAGGAAATTAAGAAATATAAAATATCGAATACGAACAAAAATTAATGAAAACAATAAAATAAGCATTTACACAATAGCAAATATGACAAAATATTAAATAAAAAGTAATACAAATATTGAACGAAATAAAACCCGAATATTAAAAATAAAAAAGAAAAGGACAATTAAAAAACGAAAATAGAAGAAAATTTTTTAAAAATCGAGTGACCCAAATAAAAAGATTTAACAATATAAAAAATGAAAATTGATTCCAAAACAAAATATACACCCAATTTTATTAAAATAATTAAATATAGTGTGTTTTTTTCAAGTTAATTTTTTAAATTTTCATTTGGTGAAAAATGAGAACCTGAATTGGTGGGTTTGTGTTGGTGGAAGGGGTGATTGGCAAAACCCCTTGTATAAGTGGAACCCTGGCGTTGTGGAAATGTGCCCTGGTGTAGTTGGAGGAGGAACCTCGGTTAGTTGGGAAAGGGCCAATCTTTGTAGATGAGAAGGGGGATCTGTGTGCGTGGGATGGACGCTCTGTGACAGCTCGTGAAGGGCTACAGACATGTGGAAGGGGTCTTCTTGGATAAGTTTAAATGAAGAAGAAGAAAAGGAATACTTGACTTGGGGAGCCTAGTTAAAAGGGCCCTGGTATAGTTGAAAAGGGGCCCGGTGGTCGGTAGTCAGACGGGACCCTAGCGTGGTGACAAAGTTTAATAATGCTACAGGTTAGTCTGAATAAGGTTCACCAAAACTAAACGTATACGATGAGGGTATTTCAATTATATATATATATATAATAGAGATATATAGATTGTCGACAAATAGAGATAGATATATAGAGAATATATATATATATATATATCTTACCAATACAGCAATTAGATCAGTCGGAATATGACAGAGTGCTACGATATAATGAAAGAGAAGCTATATAAATTATTCTGACCCTTTTATCTCATGTTTCGAAACACTACAAATTTGTTTGGTGTGGCTTACGCCACACTTACCAGTTTTATAACACCTGATGAGTGTGGCGTAAGCCAACGAAACAAATTGTAGTGTTCGCGAGCCAGGAATAAAAAAGGGTCGAATCATTTATAATAATATATATATCTCTAAGGATATCTTGGGCTATATATCTTATATATATATCTATATCTCTATATATTATATATCTATATCTCCTATATCTTATAATATATATATCTCAATATAGATTATAATCTATCATTATATATCTATATAATTATCGCAGACCCATCACATGCCGTGGGTGGCGCAATTGATTAGCGTCTCCGGATCTAAACGGAAGGTTTGTGGGTTCGAGTCCCCATCCACAGCAAGTTCTTTTGCGATTAATCTGCTACGTCCGCGCTGTCCTCAATTTCTCACATATATATTAATATATTATATATATATATATATCATTTATACTCTTTTCAAACACTTTTGTACTAACAAAGTTGCAATAAACTTCACTCTTCATCAAATTCAATCTGATATTGTGGTCTACGTTTCTTTCTTACATAAGTATTTCCCACCACATAGAACAACCCAAAACCCGACTCACTCCTTGGGGCGCCCTTTCCTTTTTAAAGGCATTTTTATTAAACCACATCAAGACAATTTACATATCTCCTCGCAGAGTATTTCTCGGATAGTTCGGATAAGAGGACAACAACCTCAGGATTATCCTTTTGGTGATAATTGTTAGGACACTTATATATAAAATGCATACGATTTAGCTTGATAGAAGTAGCTGATTTATGTACCTGGGCGATAGTCATCAGACAAGACGCACATGCCTTTCATATAATGGCCTTTCTACTAATAACACACAGATTGATAAGAAAAGTTAACACCGCAGTTGCCGTGTGATGATTTTAGATGTCACTCTGGTTATGCATTGCTAAGCTGCAGGCGTCAAAATGGAAACTGAAGCCGTTGAATTTGTGATAGGCCACGTTAAGGGAATTTACGACCAATGGAAAAGTGTTTTTTTTGTTCCTATAACAAATGGACACTCGTAAATGTCATGAATTATTATTGTAAATACATAAAAAATACGTATATACACAACACACACGTGCATGTGCGTAATATTTGCATAATTTATACCCCACCCAAGCGTTTGAAATGCTTTGCGAGGATTTTTTTGTCAGGTCGACCACTGAACGCAGAACTCAACATTCCTTCCACAAGAGTACATGCTTTGCACGTGTTTTAACATGGTGTATTATGGCTGGTATGTGGGTGTAGATGGTTTTGGGTGTATGCCCGATTATTTAGCTGGGATGTTTGACATTTTTTTTCTATTAAAACGGGATCGTAATATAAGGGTACCAGAAAGACAACATTGATTTTGTGAAGTAAATATCCTTTGACATTATTTGGTCGGCCTATATAACAAAATCAGTCATTTGACGTTGGATTGTAGTTTTTGTTATTCGGTTTCCCAATGAAATGGCCATATTGGACTATTTTTTATGTAATTTCTGCGGGTCATTTCTTATTCATTCATTCCCCCCGTGAATATATTTTCGTGTTTTTTTTTTTAAGAATCTACAGATTACTTCCGGAATTCTGACATATTTTTTTTTAGATGTGGACGTCAATGATAGGATAAATTTCCAAATTGCGCCTTTTAATTCAAAATCTGTGGAAGTCTGTATTTTTAAAGCCATAATCAGTCACTTTTTTTTTAAAGATTTTTTAAATGATACACTGTCTCTTAATTCAATGTTAGATATTCAACACATTATATTACAGTTCACACTAAAAACAACGTGTTATTAGTGTGTTCGTTGTGAAAACATTTACTTAAGCATCCACTTTTATTAGTAAACACAGCATAATAATCATTTCTGGATAAATTACGGCGTTTACGGTTTCCACTCACAGGGGTCTTTAACTACAACAATTTCCAATACACAGTGCAAAATGGACTTATGAAAAATACAGGTCGCGTTTTGTTGACATTTTGAAGAAATGCCTGCAGTGTCTTTAAGGAGAACAACTACGCGCAATCGCAAACGACGCGTAAGTCACAACCATCTGTTTATTAGTTGCTATTACCCCTCGTCTTACCAAGCCTTTTTTGTAACACGTTTACCAAGGGGAGGGGGGGTTACCACCCCTCGAGAATTCGTATAATGCACCCGATGCTTATATTTGATACAGTGGCAGCTATGGTCTCCTCTTTCTATTGATACTACAATAAAGTACCAAAACTAGTATGCGTCACAATAAGCGTCATCAAATCCGCGATTCGCAAAATTTGCATTTTCCACGGAAAATGCGAAAATCTATTTTGCGCTAAAACATAGGAATATCGGGTTTTCATGCGGTTTTCGGCTCTAAATGATGGCATTGGCTAGTTTTACATAATTAATAGAGGTTTTAGGCCATACTGTGCAATATAGGTTCAAAATCAACCATCAAATTTATCTTGGGTGCACCAAACCACCTCTTACCCTTCGACTTTGACGGCATACCCCAACCCCGGTGAGGTGCTACCTTGACATTTTTTCAAAACATGTAGATGGTTGGAAGAGTGGAGGAATGGCAGTAAGAGAGATAGCGGATGTGATAATAGGTAAAAAAGATGGGGTAGTTGAGCGAGATGACCTAAGTATGGTGAAAGGTTGGCGCGAGGGACTAAATTACCGGAAAGGATGAGAGAACGATTACTAGAAGCTTTTTTATGAAGTTTTGGCATTTCTGCGCACGGTAAGACTAGGATAATCAAATACTTTGAAATCATACTTTAACTGGTCAATTTACCTACCCCAAAGTATATGATGATGACTATGACGACTGACCATGATTAAAACTTAAGTTACATTTCTGTAATTTGAGAAAGAATCAACAGTCGGACTAACAATCCACTGGCTTGATGTTGGTTGAGGTAGTTTATATAATGCCAAAGAGGTCGCATTCACAGCATAAGTCGTTCACATAACTGTATCCTAATCATGTACAATCCCAAGGCGACAGCTACTGTGGGAACCCCTTACGAATTTCGATAGTGTAGCTCTTTCATTAGCAGCGGAGGCAGAAGTATGGGGGAAGGGGTTGTGTTCTGGACAATTCCGTGTCCTAGTAACTAACTGCTCCAAAACTGATTCCCTTCTGTCGCGATACATTGTTGCTTTTTGTAGCAAAGTACTAATTTATAGTACTGATGTATACAATGAATTTCCGGTCGATTTTAAAATGAGCTAAATTCGCAGTTTATTTGACTCAGAGCTAAAAATACTGGAAACGATCCACTCTTTGGCTTTAAATATGGTAGATGGCAAAGCGTTAATAAAAGTCCCTTCATATAGATATAATGCGTATTTGCAACATTGTATTTTATAATGTACAACTGTACACAGAATATTGTTTTTTAAATTACGTCGTTTTAAGCATAAATAGCACATTATGATGATGATGATGATGATGATGATGATGATGATGATGATGATGATGATGATGATGATGATAGTGGTGATGGTGATGGTGATGATGGTGATGATGATGATGCTGATGATGATGATGGTGATGGTGATGGTGATGATGATGATGATGATGATGATGATGATTGTAAAACTCACAAATGATATTGAGGAAAGCTTTGAAAAGCGTCGTAAGGCAGGCGTCATCTTGGTGGACCTTACTGCAGCATACGACACCGTGTGGCGCCAGGGCCTGACACTCAAGCTTCTCAGGACCATCCCGGATCGTCACCTTGTACAATTCATATGTAACATGCTTGCAATCGTAGCTTTTTTCTCAAGACAAGCGATGGGCAGAATAGTCGTCTGCGTCGTCTGAGGAACTTAGTACCACAAGGATCTGTACTGGCTCCCATGCTGTTCAACTTGTATATCAGCGATTTACCTCAAACAACATCTAGACAATATGGCTACGCCGACTATCTTGCCCTTCTCCACTCGGACAGCAGCTGGACAGAAGTAGAAAGTATACTTACTGCAGATATGGCCCTTGAGCGGACAAGATAGCTCAATCAGGTAAGCGCTCGACTCCAGTGTATGCTCATCCATGCGTTCAGGCGTGCGTTCGAGCCCTGTGAGATTCAGCTATCTTGTAATTTCCTGGACAAGAAATTAACCGCTTAGTTGTCCCGATTTACCCATGCGATATTTGGGAAGCTGGTCCGGCTGCGATGGTTATCTCGATGTATGTTTGCTGATAAGGGAAAGCGCTTATCCCGATCTGCTGCATCCCTTGAAATGATGCTAAATTGTTTATGGTATGGTTGGGCCACAGTGATCAGCGGCCATTTGTGAAAGCGCTTAGAGGCCAATAGCATAAGGCGCTATATAAATCTCTGCTATTATTATTATTATTACTTGCAGCATATCTCAAGACCTGGAGACTGAAGCTGAGCGAAGCCAAGACCACCGCTACGAGGTCGTCGAGTGCCAAATTGTGTAAACACGTATTTCAATACGGAATAAATCGCAATCTCATCATATTGCGCAGTTCACACTCCATAGAAAAACGTTTTGCACAATTTGGCACTCGCCAGTGGTGCTACTGCCTTCCACCTCAACACCAAAGAGGCTCATCGCCAGCTTCAAAGCAACCTCAATGGAGCGCCTCTGCCATAGAATCCTACACCAACCTATCTGGGAGTGAAGCTTGACCGGCAGCTTACTCACCGGCAGCATCTCGAGTCCATATGCGCCAAGGTATCTTCGAGAAATAACCTCCTGTGCCGACTTGCTGGATCCTCATGGTTGCCAGCCCAACGACTCTACGCACCACCGCCTTGGCTCTGGTCTACAGCACTGCTGAATATGCCGCCCCAGCATGGTGCAACAGCTCTCACACAAAGAAGCTGGACAGAGTACTCAACGAGACCTTGAGAACCATTACTGGTTGCCTCCGTCCTACTCCATCTGAGTGCTTCGGAGAGAACACCACACGCACAAACTAGTGAATAAGGCTCTGCTGGGCAACAAGCACCTGCTGCATAACAGTGTTAAAGAATCACACCTGTCCAGCTCGGCAGACAGAGACTGTGCTCTCACCGACCTTTTTGTCGACACGCTGCTAAACTCTCCAGCTCCCCATTCAACATCTTACAGACATGAAATACTGCCTGGCTAGATACTCCAAGACCAGATCAACTCATTATTACACCTATGACAGAACTACCACCTGGCAGCAATCTTCCACAAAGGAATGGGTCACCTTAAACCGGATTCGCACAGGAGTCGGTCGCTTCAACAGATATATGCACCGGTGGGGGCTGCGGCCATCGCCAGCCTGCCAATGTGGTTCACCATCACAGACTGTGGATCACATTCTCAATGAGTGCCCTACCTTTCGTCCACCGGTGGACATAGACTTCTCAAACCCCAACCAATCAACAGTGAGCTGGCTCCAACGTTTACAACACATTTAGCTGCTGCCTCATACGCAAGAAGAAGACGGAAGAAGAAGAAGAAGAAGAAGAGATGATTGATGATGATGATGATGAGTGATTGATGATGATGATGGATGGTGATGGTTTGCTGGTGCTGGTGATGATGATGATGATGATGATGATGTTGATGACGATGCCGATTGACGATTGACGATGATGATGATGATTCCGATTCATGAAATAAAACATTAATGCTAAGTGTGAGAAAACTACAATAGGTAGGGAGTAGAATGCATTTTATACATAATATACCGATGCTTAGACCGACGCCGTATGTTAGCTAATATTGTGAGTGTATTTATCTAAAGATTTAGTTTAAAGACATACGGGCGCCTTCCGGAATGATTTTAGCTTGCATTTTGAATGTTTCATACAAGACGTAAAATATGAATGAAGTTTTTAATAGCCTTCTTTTAGGTTGCATCTGGCGCCTCCCTTTCTGTTAATTTTCTTAAGTTTGCTGAAATTGCATGAACGAACGTATATGCATAATGCTGTTTACATAACATGTACTATTTAGAATTCTTTCATTAGCTTTGCCTAATATCTTTTGGTAGGTGGGGCCGTTTGAATGTACTCTAATTCGTACATGCATTTGGGTTAGTTTGATGCGCGTTGCTTTTCAAAAGTTTGTACAACAGTGGCGGGTGGAACCGGGGTGAGGCAGGGGCCATGACCGGTATATGGCCGCTCCACTGTTTATATTGGAATGACCTGCCCGGCCCCCACTTTCCAATTGATTGCTGATAAACGTCGGGCTTACCATATCTGCCCAAGAAAACATATTGTATGGAAATTGCTCAAATAAAGTGTCACGTGAAACTTCCACCACTTGGTTTTTTTTTTTTTTTTTTTTTGAAGGTCATCCTTCATTTATACAGTTTTGTAAGCGCTTCATTTGTTTTTGCGGAGAGTGAATCCTGTAAAACCCCATTTGTTCCAGGTAAGTGTAATTTATATTCTACCTTCTACATTCTGGGACCTTTTGTTTTAGAGTAGGAATGTGGCAGTCATCACTCAGGATAACAAGATTGGCTTCAGTTACATTGGGCCACTCAGTTTCAGGATTATGTTTGTTGTATCTTAAGTTATATGACTAAGTTGTGGTAAGGCATGTGGCTCTTGCATCTTATATGACAACCACAATTAGCAAACTCAATCCCATATTGCACCGCGATTGGAAAATTGCGACTTGAGGTAATACAATTACCCCTTGGTTAAATGGTAATATTTGAGCACTTTCTGGCAAAAACAATCTTCTTAGCACCACTACTTTTCTAGCTTTTACATTAATTTGAAAAGTGCTTGTGATTCCCCCGAGGCATTCCAACCACCTTAGTTCATACCTAGGCCTAGATAAAACGTTTGATTCCCAAGTACCAATGCAATCTGTTATTACCCATATACATTGCCATTTTGGGATTTGTATGAAGAAATGACCTCTGGCAAGAAAGCAATCAATTAAAACTCCCAAAGAAACAGGCCATTGTCACATCCCTTTCAACTCCCTGTGGTAAAATGCAGTTCCATTGCATGCTCTGGAAATATCTAAAATGTATGGTTTGTTAAGTGGATCTGCTTTTATGTAGACTAGAAGGGATGTTCACACAGCTCAGAAATGATACTACTAATAATAAGGGTTTAGGGCAATAGGACACATTTTTTTTGTTTTTTGTATAAGTTGTGCAGTACAGCTTCTTTATTGTTAATTTCAAATTTAACTATATGACAAACATAACAAACATGATTTTAGATATGACGGGGCAGGACCAGCTCCAGACAGTCAAGTGAACTCGCCACATACCTACTCCAAAAAAGAAGGTCCCAGAAGGTAGAAGGTAGAATGTAAATTACACTTACCGCATTTGTTCCGAAGTTCAATTGAGTCTTTGCTCCAACTTCCAAAGAGGTAGCATGATACAAGAATGGTCTTAAAGACGAGACAACCTTGGACTCTGTGCCAAAGTAGTGTACGTGCAACAAAAATATAACACTTTTAAAGAGGTTCTTTAATCCCGTGCAGTAATTAGAAAGCCTACACCATTTTAATTAAAGTACAAGGTCAGATTAAAATCTTAAGCTTCTCATATACGTCTTAATATGGCTACAAACCGAGTGACCTGTAACATGCATAGAATGTCACACTCATTTGGAAAACCAGACACCAGCCGTATCATTTTCCAGCTATATATCATTGCGAGTATTTTGATTGGATTGCACGTTGACGGAATACACAAATGTCTAAAAACGCTGAGCATAAAACACCCCTCTAAAAGTAGTCAAGAATAAACAACTTGGACCAATTAATTTTAAATGATGTGACCTAACTTGCCAGGTGTACTTCGGATGCTTTAAATTTTCTTTTGAATGCCGTGTATAATCTGATTTAACTGAAGTAAATAGTAGGCATTCCACGGACATCTGTTTTTATCCATGAGACATAAAACGGAAGATTGATTTTATTATTATGACATCACAACTGACCAACTTCTTACATCAGCAACCCCGGGATCAGCAAACGAAGTGTGTTGCTTATTTGAACTAATTTGACAAACTAATTCCTCAGTGGCAATTAACCGCGAGGACATTTCATACGGTTTTTTTATTTGATATATTGTAAGTGCCTCTGGTAATTGATTATCATGAAATGTAAAATGTTAAAGCTATATGTACTAGAACTCTTTGTATATTTAAATTACCTATATTTTAAATGTGAACCCTGGGCCTCAGGGAAGAACAGAGATTATTTGTATTGTAACGGTCTGAGTGTTCCAGGTTAAAGAAGAAACAAATAAGCAATCAAACTAAATTAACATGTAGTGTATGTTTGATATGCTTAAATACTCGTGTTTGGTTGATAACCCTTCTATATTGGTCACACAAATGAAATACCAGTGAAATAAAGACACGAAACCGTGTTTTTAATTATGTTACGGCCAAATGTGCGTTTGTTTTTCACGTGAAATATATTTTTCACGTATGTTCCATGCATTCAATACGACGAATCCAGCATCAGCGGCAGCAGCAAGGCAAGAAGAAGCAGTTAGCATTACCAACAACAGCAACAACACCACAAACACCAAGAACAACAACAACAACAAATACAACTAAAGTCATTCATGACCCACCCCATCAATCAGCCGTTCCTGGGAATATTTACTCTTTTGGTGTAGGTTGGCGTGTATTCCCGTAGGATTTTCATGCTAAAATGGAGTTTGTTGCATTTTGGATTTCAATAGGACCTACTAAACTGTCAGACCCCCAAATTGATGGGTGCAAATTTCCCTCAGGACTGATGCCCACCTTCTTCAAGGGGGGAATGTTAGTACAGGGGAAAAATTTAAAATCGAGTCAAATTGTGTTTTAACGTACACTAACGCGTTCGTCTCCTCATAAGGGTTACAGAAAATATATATTTGCCCAGGTTCCAACCTTTAGTTAAAGCGGTATAGCCCCGTAATGGTTCAAGGTCACCCTGGGGATAAATGCTCCGATGTTGTTGAAAGTGGTGTCAACTGATTCCTTGTGTCATACTGAAACAGAAAATGCATTTTAATTGATCTTTTGATATCACCATTGCGACATCCAGGGAAAGTTCTGGTGACCCCCCCCCCCCCCCATAGACCATGTAGACCCTTGCGACATGTTGCTATGTAATTAGCCAACCAAATGTCACACACTGTAAAATAATACATTTTTGGATCCTGTGAGATAATACAAACAACTTATCACCAGTTTCAACAAAATCTGAGCATTGGGTAAATTTTACCCCAGGATGACCTTGAACCATTGTGGGGCTATAGCGCTTTAACTAAAGGTCAGAACTTAGGCAAATATGTTAATGTACATTAAAACACAATTTGACTCGATTTTAAATTTTTCCCTGTAGTAACATTTCCCCCCTTGAGGAAGGGGCAGCTGTCCGAAAATTTGCACCCCATCATTTTCTGACTGTCTGGTCCCTATTGAATGAAAAACAGCAAGAAATTCAACTTTAGCACCAAAATCCTACGGGAACTGTTTCATTGACATACCAAACCACACTACAAGTATGAGCACAAGACACGCCAATCTTATTCATCCCGTGTGTCAGACAGTTTTGAGCACATGTCACTGATAGATTTAGATTCCGCAACATGAAACTCCCCACCTCAAATAAATCGAAGATTGTGTTTTTAAAATGTCTGGTGAATTGTATACGTAGACGCCTAAAATGATAGTAAGTAAAAACCTTGACATTCGTTTGCCTTTCGTTTTCACGTTTGACGTTTTAAAATGTAATCTTTCAAATATTATTATAAAAGGGTTTTCACAATTCAGATACCCCTGGGCAACGTACTGCATATTCATGGGATCATGAGCCCTTGAACAAGATGATAACCTTACTGTAATCCTATTCGCCCACAATCAGTACAAAAACTGTTAAACCTCAACCATCGACCCTTCCGGTCATGATTAGGATGATAATCTTACATGATTTGCAATCAAGCAGAATAAGAACGCATAGCTATTTTAGAAAGCTGCAGACGTGTAGAAAGCACTTGATCCATGACAGAGTTAAAAAGTCAAAGATGTTACTTACAACACGTCAGTGTTACTTACATTTTATCGTTACCATTTTATTATTTCCGTCTTCGTCAGAATCTGTAACTCCAACGATTACGATCAAAATTTATTGACAAATTCGAACTGCAAGAGGTGCATTAACACTTAAGTGCATAAGGTCTTCTGCACTCCCGTTGGTGCATAATGGGGTTCCATTTTTTTACTAAAACTCTAGTCATTGATAGGGTACATCAACAGGACCACATAACAGGAAAAAAAATGATAAATGGTTGTACAGATTCAAAATGGCGGCCCAAAAAACGACCCAATTCTCCCGCCCAAAAATGAAAAACCACTTTCCCGAAGGACTTTTTCCATAAAATCTCATAGTAGTAGGGCATCAATACAATTACATTGCTGAAATAAAAATTCAAAAAAAGATATTCCGGTGAAATTAATTTATGGGCAAAACAAATTTTGAGAGGCGCCCCCAAAATGCTTTTTTATGCTAATGAGTATAAAACGCCATGACCGATTTGAATTTTTCCACCAAAATATGCGCAACTGATATTTAGGCAATTACATAAAATCTTGGGCAAAAATAATTTAGCGTTAAAACATGGAGCGCGAAAAACGAAATCCTTTGTCCACATCGACCCCCATGCACTTAAGTGCTAAGAAATATGTGTTCAAAATATAGAAATTATAATCAATTCGTGCTATATTCCTCCTCAACCATTTTCTCTGTAGATTAATCATAAATGACAGACTGAGTTTGGCTAAAGACACTATCATTGATCCACCTCAAGGAGTCCAAATATTTGAACTTTGCAGGAATAGCTTAAAATTGAAGGATAAGTCTGTATAAAAAAGTTATTTTTTCCAACTGGAAAAAAATGACTGAGAAGTCAGAAAACAGCAGTGTTCAAAGATATGAATCTCCATTCATTTATGTATTGTATTAAGTGTCCAGAGAGTAATGGCTAAAATATCCGATTTTGTCCATATTACGTTGGTTTTAGTCTTATCATTGTAGGGTACCTTAGGATACCTATACTCGTTCAGACACGCAAAAATATTTTTTTGATGATTTTGTCGATGTTTTGGCTTAGCAAGTGCTAATAGTGCCTTTAACGACAAGTGCGGAGATGAGCGCAATAGTTACCGCCGAATCTGACACTATTTACTTCTAATAAATTACAATTTATCATTTATCAGGCTTTATCTAATTTATTTGAACAAAAAATATATTTGTTTTGCTCATTTGCGCGCACTTTAATCATTCTAGTCAAGCATTCATGTAACCATAAGGCTATTACGTACTTATTTTTTGTTGAGAAAATGCAAACATTTCAGCGAGAAAGAACTCTTCAACAATTTTGGTTTTCACTACTTGCACTCTTTATTTAACAATTATTGAAGAATGAAGTTAAATTAACCACACAAATAATATTATGTAAAACAATAGTAAACATGGTGGGAGTAGCTTCAAAATGCAAAACGCGGATACCCCACGGGGGCTGAGCGAAACCGAAAGCAAGACTATAATAAAACTTGCATGAAGCCACTACTGAAAGTTGTTAGAAAGCGTTTTCAAAATCCCAATCCGATATCTGCTTCACACTTATTCGTCTAGAAACAGTTGTGTAAACACCAGCTTCGCGTGACTAATGTTTTAAAGAACTATGGCCATTTTCCAGTTTGCGTTTACTCTTCAGGTTTGTCGTTCAAAAATGCAATCTTCCAAGTGTTTTCTGAAACAACTCCTTTCCTTCATAAAGTACGTTGAGAACTCGACAGAACATTGCCTTTTTATATCAAGTGGTGTGAAGACGCACGTTGTGTTCAAACGTGATCTAGGTGAAAGTAACACGGTTTTCTCTCTGTTACTAACAAAACTGAATTTGTTTTTTTGCTCATTTGCATGCTGTTTCCTACAGGTTTCGAGTTTGTCTAGGCCTTTTATTCCCTATAATCAAGCAGACACGTTACCGTAAGGCGATTACACACTTACAAACAGACGCTCTGACGATGGTAATTCAAAGAAGGTAAATACACTTCTATTCGTTTTCATTATATTGATGCCCGATATGAAGGGTTTCAAGAGTCATCATTAAGAACGAACATATGGAAACTAATCATGGAACAGCTACAGCAAAAATGCTGCCCCTTTCTAAAACAAAAGGATTGCACATAATAGACAAAACAGATATATTCTTCAAGTGTATTTTAAGCTATTTTGATTTGGAGAATTGCAAGATATGTAACCGCAAGATTTTTAAAAAATGATAACAAATTGTAAATAAGTATAAATAATGTTGACCTCTCATGTTAAGTTGAATGATCGGTACAAGAAAAAAGGTAATAAAACAACCAAACAAAGGCATTTGAGATTCTGCATAAAGTGTAAAATTAAAGGAAAATACAGACTGAAAAGAAATCGTCTCATGCTATTGAATTTGATGACATTTGCATTCAAACAGAATGGTTCATTTTAAAATTTTAAAATAACTTACACGTACAGAAGAACGATGCATGTTTTTTGTTCGATTAAGTACGAATCTTATAGCATCGCAAACTAAATTAAGTCCGGGAAACCAATAAGTTATAAGCTTTTGTTCATTTGAGAAAAAACGTGATTAGTTGAATAAGTTAAGTGTTTGTACTAACTATCAGTATTTGCTCTTCTGGTAAGAAGACATGGTTGCAAATTTTACTGACTATCATTCATGTAGTAAGTAAGCATTGTTTAAATTTGTTGTTACGTGCCCAGCTGTCTGTGTACTCAGTTTGACCGATAATCCCCACAAAAAAGGGAAGGCTGGGATTGTACATCATCGTCCTCGGGGAAATGAATAGATATTTGTAAACGCCTAAAATATTTGGTGTTACTATGCTAGGCCGAGATGACTGCTGCTTTTTTTTTTAAATCAACCCATGCAAAAATTGCCTCGCATGGCAAATGAATTAAAGTCATTTTCAAAAGTTCTATACACATCTTTAAGATTAAGGATCACTATATTTTCATTTCAAATTGCTATTTCGATACTTAATATAATAAGCACCGAGACAATTTGCTTAATGGTGTTTGCTGCCATCTTGGACATTTAATTGTACAATTTTCAAAATGTAATAGTACGAGTGGTGAAATCGAATTAAAATTAAAACGAATTAGATAATATTTATATTACATTTAAACTTGCACGCGCACACATTTCTTAACAAGTTTAAAAAATAATTGTAGATAGTAAAAAACGCAAATATTTATACTGCTTATTTAATACGGACTATGCAGTGGAGAGTGCTAGCATAAATGTTAATGAACACGCGTTTACTATTCAAAACGTTCTGATCAGGACGTATACTTACCCAGGAGTGCAATGGGTTTTGGGGTGTATAATATTATAAGGCTGTTTGGATATTTAGAGGGTATCGGTCGCGCATGGCTAAAGAGCGCATAAGTTCGTAGCCATGGCGCGTATGTTTGATAGATAGAGATTACTTGTGCAGGGGAAGTTTCTGGAGTTTTGTGTAATTCAATACAAACCAAATTAAAGCAATCAGTAAAAGTCATTCACCTGAAAATCCCGGCATGAAAACTGGATGTAAACCAAGTTGAGTGTGTCAAATTAGGAAGCCCATGTTATGCATGCAGGTTAAATGTTTCAAATGTCATGCGTGAAAACTAGTGACACCCCCCTCACTGACACATATGTTCATGGCTATCACTTAAGGACAGCATTTGTTTGAGTATTTTGAATTTTGAACATTTAATAAAAAAAGAAAAATTAAAAAAAAAAAAAAAAAATTTTTTATATTTTTTTTTTTTCTTTTCCTTTTTTTTCCCGATGCTGGTAAGTGACGTCATTTGAAAAAGTACCACACTCTGAATTGAACTGCATTGAAGATATCTATTTATTAATCTTTTCCCCTGGAGATGGCCAGCGCACGATAGTGTTGAAAAAAAAAAACCAGTGCGCTGGCCGGATTCGAAACGGGGACCTTCGTATTAAATGCACGACGCTCTAACCGAGAGCTATCAAGCAGGTTCGGTAGAAGAGAGGATAGATATCATCTATAGGTGTTAGGTTAGAAAGGTGTGTCTTGACTAACGCTTCCAAATGCATTGAAACTAGTTTTTACTACAGTTTAGTCTCACATCTTGATCGATACGCTGTGACAACGGAGATAAGAAATGCTTGCTGCTTTGCAGTATTGTAGTTATAAACGTAACGAGATGAATAGTTGGTGTTTTGGTCACGTGTCAGGTAACCAGGTCAAGTGTCAGGTATCAGGTATCAGTGTGCTCTTCGGGGGGGCGACCGATAGATATAAATACGAAATGTTAAATCAGGTCTGTACATATGGCCTATGCCCAGAGTGCTATTATTTTTCCAAAAAGACACGGTTTATTATGTCTAAACAGTACAACATTTACCTTTTCCCTACTGATTAAAAAACTGAACGACGATGTGACGATTAATCGGTTGTTTTTCCAATGTAGGGATACGTACGTCATTTTTACCGAATGGGTCCCCCGACCCCGAAGCAAAATAATAAACCAATCAATGCGTGACGTCATCAAATCTTTATTGTTTTCAAAAATTGGCTGTTATTCCCATAAAAAAAATTCCTTTTTAAGTTCACATCTGTATATTGCTCTTTAACAATTAAATTCAATTGTCCCCGCATGAATGTGCAAAAAGATGGGTCCATAAGTCAAAACTGAAAACAAAGCAAGCCGGCTAAATACCCTACCGTGGACTGTAATGAGAAGACGGATTCCCGTTTTAGTAATAGCGGGCTTAAGCCCACTTGCGCGCGGCTTGCGGGGGTTAGCGTCAAGCCATAATTATCAAGTCAAGCAAAGCACTTAGAATATGAACCAAATAAGGACTATGAATACAGGAATGCCTTATTCAGATTCATATCATTGTTCACACTTTGTAGTCGCATAACAATTGCTTTACCAAGCCGATCTTTTTTGACCTCTGGGGTCAAGGTTTTATTGGCAAAAAATGTGATTCTTTCGAATCTATATAATTTGAAATGTTGTTGTTAATGTTGTGTGTGTGTGTTTTGTGTTTGTGTGCGCGAGAGACGGGTGGTGGTTGTTGTGAACATGCTAGCGGATGTATGTCTGTATGTATGTCTACTTGCATACTATCATTATGAGGAGTAAGTGCGATGTTGGTGTGTGTGAGTGAGTCAGTCAGTCAGTCAGTCAGTCGCAGTCAGTCAGTCAGTCAGTCAGTCAGCTGAGCGAGGGCGAGCGAGCCGCAATTGTGTGTATGTGTGTTGGTGTACGTGTGTGTGTACGCCAATGTACGCATTAGTGAAAGATATCTTTGTAATTTGGTCATAGATGCGATCAAATAGAATCGCCTTAGGGGCCGGAACTGTCTGTCTTCTTCTAATTGGTGGCTACATTGACACAAAGGAAATATGCATTCAAATAGTAAAGGTATGTGATACCGCACACTGTATTTAGTTGCCGCAATATCGTTTGGTGTTTTGGAAATCTTAGGAGCTCCAGTTTATTATGATATGCTTACTAATTGACTTGATAATTGCATTACTATGGCAATACACTCGACTTAAGCATATGCATTGCGGTGCAGTTTAATGAAATTTTACGATCGACACTATGTGTGTTTTGATCATCGATAAATATAAAATATTCCACTGGACTCGGAAACGATTTGAACTTGGCGGAATCATTTGTTACCGAATGTTTAGAAGAGCTGGAAAAAGTAATTGAATGTTTTTTTATGATTTTTTTTTTCATGAACCTACTTTATCTTAATGACATGGAATACAATACTTGTAACAATATAGTATTGAAAAGAGATTTAGTTCAGCGGAGGGTTTAAAAATGATGGTTCTTTAAAATATAAATTGCAAAAACTGACAAGAGTCCTGATTTTGTTTGCCATCTTACCAAATAAGAAGCAACGTTCTGGTGACAATACAATGAAGGAACACAATGGTAAGCACAAAAAACCATTGGAAAAGTGATATTAGTGTTTGTTTTGTATTTTTCGAAAGCCTAGCATTCTTGAATTACCGAAAAAGCCCCTAACATCAGAAAGTGAAGCGTAAGATGTAACAACATTTTCATTAAGACAACGTGCTCTGTTGCATACTATTTAATGCCGTGAGGCATATGCTCCATAATGCAATTGATTTGTATTACATATGAGGAATTACTGTGTTCCAGAAGTTTAACCTTCAAGTACTTTTGCCAAATCATGGTCAATGTTTTGATAAGCTGTGTTAGTCACTATTCCCTGAGAAATAAGGAATTCATCGATCTTCTTTTAGCATGGGCATAAAATATATTAGTCGTTCAGGGTGTCCGCAGGGCCGTTTTTACAGATTTACGCAATAAGGTGTGATTTCTGGAGAAATTAGGAGAGAATATTATTGATTTCACTCTATAAATTGAAAAGAGTATGCTTCAAATGTACCGCCTTGAGTAAAGCCAGGAAATACTGAAAACAAGATAAAACTTTTATCTGTACAAGGGTAAAAGACGTTATGGATTATAAATCATAGGTAAACCACTTTGAGGAGATTTTAGTTGATTAACTGTACCTGGGGAAACTGGGCTAGAAGTTGCCCAGATTCGCTTCAGCCGCGGTTCTATAGTTTTAAGCTGTTAATAGCGGCGCAATGAAGGTATTAAAGCTAGAAAACATAGGCAATTCTGACCTGAACCTGCACTTCTTGATTTCAGGATGTCGGGGATCTCGACGTTGTGCCACAAAAATCGTTCCGTATTAAAAAGTTCCGTTGCGTTTTCCAATTCAATAATTGCATGAGGGCCATGTTGCTTAATGTCTTTGAAGAAAGAAAAACCAAAAAAAAAGGGCTGATAGGCGGCGTCAGGTGTATAGACTAAAACCTTTTGTTTCAACCCCTGTGACCCGACCAGCAATCTATTGCTCACGGCCTGGCGGCATTTATGCGTGCGCATCGGATTTTGTTGAGAATCAGTCGGTTCTGCTTTGAAGATCTCAAGTGGTGGGACTCAGCCGATATCGCTTGGTAAAGCGTTCCCACTGCAGGAGAAGGAAAATATCTATAGCAGTTCTTGGTTTCGCGGCTTTTAAATGAAAGGGCGGAAGTCTGTCAGGTCGTCTTGACCGGGTCAGGGTTTATGTAAATTTGCTTCAGGTCGAATGGATGCCAGCAGTTTGTGTGAAGCTGTTTCGTATGTACAAATGTTTTTAGACGTAGCAGTTTGTCTTCTTTCTTATTATGGCTCTGGTCAGTTCAGATTCTCTTAAACTTCAGTAATTGCTTGTTCCAGTACATCTAAATGTTGATGGTCACTCCCAGATAAGTGTGAGTTGAAGATCCTTGTAAGCTATACATCATTGAAGAATTTTAGATGTGTCTATTATATGCTTTGCTGGCCTTTGCTGCGTAATGTGCATGTTGAATCACTTTTGAGGCGTAGTGTAGATTTTATAGTCCTTGATAGGAAGGCGTTTGGATGTAATTAGTGTGGTGTGGTATGTCAACGAAAACTTCCCGTAGGATTTTTGTGCTAAAATTGATTTTCCTTGCTGTTTTTCATTCATGGGACCCCTTTGTCAGAAAATGATGTGGGCAAAATTTTGGACTGCTGCCCCCTCTTCAAGGGGAAATGTTACACAGGTAAAAATTTCAAATCGAGTCAAAATGTGTTTTAATGTCATTAACCCTCGTCTACCGGAAGGGGGGGGTCCCTTCAGTTTTTTTTCCCCGGCTTGCTAAAACCCCATTTTTTGTGGCCAACTTATTTAAATGGAAATTTCAATTTGACTTTTCCGCTCCTTGTTCATCACAAAAACAAACATCCACCGGGTATAGGAAAGATAAAGGGGATCCCAAAGTGATGGATGGGGGGGGGGGCACCACCCACCCCCTTTCGGGAGAGAAAGTACCAAACGTGCCTCTCACACACATGACATCAGAGACACTTGATTTTGGTAATCCCCCCCCCCCTTTGGTACGCAATACAAAAAAGTAAGATATTTGCGTAGGGGTCGATCTTTAGGTTAAACACTATAAGCCCATAAGGTTCCAAGGTCAGACTGTGGGTAAAATTTACCCGATGGTCAGATTTTGTTGAAACTTGTGATAAGTTGTTTGTATAATTGTCTCACAGGATCCAAAAATGTTATGATTTTCCCGTGTTTACATTTGCTTGCTAATTACTTTGGCCAAAATGTAGCAAGGGTCTACATGTCTATGGGGTCACCAAAACTTTCCCTGGATGCCCCGCAGTGGTGAATCACCAAGCATTTAAAATTCATTTCTTGCTTCAGTATGACAACAGGATCAACCACTTTCAACAACATCGGATCATTTAACCCAGGGTGACCTTGAACCATTATGGGACTATACCGCTTTAACTAACGGTTGGAACCTAGGCAAATGTATACTTCTAATCATATTAGGAGACGAACGCATTAGTTGTACATTACAACACATCCGACTGATTTAAATTTCCCTTTACTCAACGTTTCCCCCTGAGAAGGGGACCTCAGTCCGAAAATTTCATCCCATCATTTTCCGGACAGTTTTGGACTTTAATTGAAACCGAAACAGCAACAAAATTAAATTTTCAGCATGAATCCCACGGGAATACAAACCAAACCACACTAATATGGGAAACATTGCTGTCCCGAGTACTAAACTATGCCTTGAGGCACACCATATGTCACGGGAACCTATATCGGATGATGACCCCATCATGTCACGAGAGAGTGTGTGAGAGACCGCTATGACGAAGCTTGGCTAGGAATCTTTGATCTGTATGGTATCACTGAAAGGTTTACTGAAGTCCAAAATTATGAATCACCTGGCCTTTTGGGTCCCGGACTGCAGCAAGGCTTCGGTAGTTGCAACGAGCTGCATTTCGCATAACCTGCCTTTTGGTAACCCATGTTGGTTGTCTCGAAGAATCCTTGGTATCCCAGTAAACGAAATGGTATGGCAAAGAATGCGTTCTAAAAGTTACAAAATGCCTGATGCGAGAGACCTGGCTTAATAATGTTTCACCACTCTTGAAAAAGGGACCAATGGAGCTAAAAACTGGAAGTGCACCATTTGAGAATACGTGGTGATATTCCCTCTGGTTCGACGGGCTTTTTGCGGTTCAGCAAGGAATTAATTTTAACCAATGTGTAAAGGACTATTGAAACTGTCTATTAAGCGCATCAGCTTATAATTATGTTTTTAATAGAGTGTAAATTCGGCAGAGGTCTTCGTATACCTCAAAGCGTTCTACACCAGTCTCTGTGTGTTGTTTATAAATATTATGGTCCACTAAAAAGTCTATAAATTTATTGGGTTTCTATTACAATGTAATCTCATTTTCATGATTTTGGACATTCCAATTTGAGAACCTAATCATCTCTGAATAAATTTGGATATTTTAAATACTTAGATAACTTTGTGCATTAGATTCATTGCCTTTCGGATAAATGCTATTTCTGATCTTGGTTTTTCAATTGAAAGTCGTAACAACGACCCTTAAGATAGATGTAAACTTGCTTGTGAAATTCAGAAATAAAAAATAATAATATTGGTGTTTTTTTCTTTTCTCTCTTTCTTGTTTCTCTACCGTCATCCAAATCTTCCTCCAATCCGTTGCCTAGGATAGTGGTTTTCAAACATCAGATACTGTATGTTGGATGCTAGCTTTAGAATTTTGGCCCGACAATTAGGCTCAGGACCACTGCTCAGACCATATGCCCCTGGAGCAATATGGTCCCCCTGGACAGCTGGCCCTGGAGCATTATGTGTCCTGGAGCATAATATCTGGAAAAATATTCTAAGTCAAATATGCTCCTGACATATGTGAAAACGCAAATGGTCCAGGCGCATATGGCAAATATGCTCCCTGGAGCGTAATGTGACTTAGAATATTTTCTCCCCTGGCTTCCAGAGCATATTTGCCATGCTCCGGGACCTTTCGTATTCAGTAGCTCCTGACATATTTGACTTAGAATATTTTTCCAGATTATTTATGCTCCAGGACCATATGCTCCAGGACAAGATGCTCCAGGACAGTGCTCCAGAGCATATGTCCTGGAGCAGCTGGTCCTGGAAGCATAATTCGGGCCAAAAATCTCCTTAGAAGCAGATGCATATGAATCCAGAAAAGATCAAGACTTTAACAATGTTCGCTGTGGGTTAATACCACAACCTCACGCTGACGAATTCAAGTGTATCCACATATGTTCTTAGTATGGAGGCAACGGAGTTGACTTTCTCTTCTATAAAGTTTGAATTTCTACTTAAAAGTGTTTTCTTTAAGTTTCTTAAAATTGTGTATAATTGATGTTATCATAATTGTTTTTACATTAGAATTTGATCTATTGTTTTTTTGGTACTATTGTATAATAGCTCTTTTTGTTCTTTCTATGTAAGCGCCTAGAGCCCTTTGCATTAGGCGCTAGATCAAGATTGTTTTATTTATTATTATTACGTGGTTAACCCTTATATGAATATGTTTGGCCTATTTACATGGCAAATAATCAACAACGCACATTGCACAGAAAATTAACTTAGTGAATTACCATATCTGTGAAGCAAAAAGGCCGAATGAAGTGAAGCCATTTTTAATGTTAAACATTTTTTATATCATATTTTAAATTTAAACTTTTTAATAATTTTGTATTCCTTTTATGTGTGTGTATATTCAACAATTGGTTAATACATGAAGTAATTTGTTGGAGGTGATGTTTAACCTAGTGTATTTACTATAACTGAAAGTGTCAAATTGCTGAGCCTCAACCTGAAATCTAATATAAAGGAAATCAAATGTTTCCAATATTATTTTATCCTTTCAGCAATATGATGTCGAGAAAAATGTCCGTATCGCCATAGTCATTATACATTGTCATGCATGGAATCATTGCCTCAAGTGTGTTCGATATTAAAATATTACTTTTGAGTGATTTCTCAAAACAACTACACTCGTGGTGTATGCTTTAGTTGTAGTAAATTTGTTTTTATAAAAATTATCAGATAGACTTAAATAACTAAGACAACCGGCAAAGGTAATATTTGCAGATTATCTTTTCAACTAATTAATGTATCGGTCACATTGTACTCTTTCTTTTGGCGTATTTTCTGAGAGGGATTCTTATCGGAAACTCTTTCTGATCTTCTTGAGAAAACCTAGAAATACCTAAATCTATCCTAAATCAATTACTTATTTTGTTCGTCTTAAAAGACACTGGATTTGATTGCATTTGATACAAACCGAATATTGTAAAGTTAACGTTCTTTTTGCACTCGATCTATTTTCTTCCAATGGTGCCAAGGGTACTCCACTGAAAGAGTAACCTTCCAATGTGAACTCTTTACGCTATTGTTCCACGAATTCATTGCTGTACTGATTGTCTGGGTTGTGTTTATATACATTGTGAATCGCTAAATGAATATAAGTACAACATGGATGCAAAGGTCTAAAAACAAGTTTGCTTGGGTAAAAACCTAAAATGTATGGGCGGGAAAAAAAGGTTGGCTGTCTTTGGTGACAGGACTTTTCTAAATACAGACCACAAAAGACTACATTAAATTACGAATTTAAGTGTCCCCCCAACCAAAAGGCTAAAACGTGTTGTATTCACACAAACTCCTCAATATATTTTCAAAGTACATTTTAATATCTTTAGAACTTGTTAGAAGTGAAAGATGACAGATTAAAAGATTAAGAAGATTTTATTGCAGTGCAATGAAATATGAAAACATGAATAAAACAAGTTCTGGGAACGTGTATTGATATGGATATTCAATGTCTATGTGTTTGCCACAATCCCCGAGTGGTACGATGGGTGAGGATTGGAGGAGTTTACTAATAACGTAACAAAACCGTCTTCTAAAAAAACGATAGTATTTTTATATTAAAAAGTCAAAAATTTAAATCGTACATGATATGCGACTTAGATGGTAATGTTAGTAAATGGCCTTGCGATCAAGTGAATGAACGCCGGGCAACCCTATCCACATTGTGAAAAAAAACGACTTCCATTGCATGACAGAGTTTTTTGGTCAAATAAAAGTTTTATTTGTTAATTAACGTTTGGGTTAACATTGCATTTATTTTGGATTTAAAAAGAAACGATATTTTCAGAAAGAAAGGAAAAATCCGATCGAAACATTTTTTTTCATATTCGAGAGAGATTAGGTTTTCCCTGGTCCAAATTCGTACTTATTTCATTTCAAAAAGTTTATGGTATTTCATTAGTGATGGAATTTGATTGGATAGCATACAAGTATCAATTCTACAAAATACAAACAAGTTTCATTTTCAGCCATTCAATTTCATTCTGTGCAATTAAATTCGTTTTGGTTAATCAAATAGTGTTTATCCAAACAATTGTTAATAAACGCAAGGAATTAGATAAATTGGGACATACAAAATCACCATGTATGTCGTCACGTTAGACCAAAGTTTAAGTCTACTTGTGTTTTCAGTTTCGGTTATGATTATCAATTAATGTTGGGCATAATTTGAAAAATGAACAGTCTTTCAAAACCATTGTAAGTGTAATAAATTTGAAATAAAATTTCTATATGTAGATAATTATTTTCCGGTAAATTAAACGAGTAAACCTAGTAGTAGTAAATGAATTCATTGATATAAATTTTCTTCTTTTTAATTCATCGTTCGCTTCTTCACGATTTTTATAGACTTAATCCATATAATATTTTTTTCCTATTTCTTTTTTCCATTGACCTCTTGATATATTTCACACCCCTTCTTGTTTGTAACTTTGTTTACATGACTTTTTTGTTGTTATTTTGTTTTCTGTTTTTTCTTCTTAGATTATCAAAATGTTATTGCAGATTGAACATAAGAAATAGCCCTTACCATGTTCAAATATTCCGCATTGTATAAAATTTGGGGGAATGAAATATTCAAGCACTTCTCCCTTGTCGATGAGTCTGCCGAGAAAACAGTCTGTATAATACCATTAGGGCCTACATAACATTACGCAGTAAAAACTATTGTTTAGGAATAAAATAACTTTCCTGCACTAACTTTCAAACACATTTAAAATGCAAAGCCTAAAACACACACGACACAACACACTCAACACATAAAACCACACATTTTAAAAAAAACAGTTTTACAGTGATGTGAGATATTACTGTATGTACCACATTGCCAGTAATGATCTATATTTAATTGTTGAATCTTTTTGGTGTTTTCAATATATGGGGTCACACACCATTTATTACCTTATCTGAGTTCCTTCCAAGAAATTTATACATATTTGCCAGCATATATAGGCCTATTAAAATCTCATTCACGACACAAAATTGCCGTTCTTAAAAGATCGCAGCTGTTGTACATTTGAAGGAACGAAAACGAATTCATTTGCACAGGCAACCACCTGGCCGGTCACGCTTCCTTTTGAATTCCTATTCTCCTAATTCCATACCTTTTCATGTAAATTGATTGAACATTTCGGGAAATTGGACGACCTTATTAGGCGATTGAATGCTCTATTCATTTAATTGCTTGAACGATTTACGAAATTGGATTGAGTTATATGCAATTTGAAATATACATTTTAGAGTGCGTTCAAATTCGCGCGAAATCGAATAACCCAAATGTTAATTCGAATGAAATTACTATTAAATTGACCGGGAAAACCTATGGACTGAATTACAACTGAAGTGAATACACCCAAAACGCCGTCTTTATGAAATAAAAACTTTATTTAGTATTTTCTGTCGTGCACGACAGAAAATACAAGAATGCTTCTCTATAGGGTCGATCAAGATGGCAGGCTATTCAAAGCTGACGTTTTGGGTTTTCTTGTTTACTTGTTTGTCCAATAAACCTTCCAAACGTTCTCGGTACGTGTTCTATACAACTAATCATTTGCAAATATAGAAAATTGTATACCTCCAGCAAATCTCCACGTTTTGTGTGTCATTATTATACCATATTTGTGTGTCATTATGTCATTTAATTGAAAAAAATACGAGTACAAAATTTGTCATCATCGTCGTCGTCGTCATCATCGTCGCGTCATCATCATCATCATCATCATCAACGCAACCATTTAGGGATCTACTCCTGTTGTTTTGTCTATCTACACCTCCTTCTAAGACAATTGATAGTTTACGATATATTTATCAACACATATACAAATTCATTAATATTATGTTTTAGGGATATTTCCAACATGTGTACTACTGATCGTGAAAATCGATATCGCACCTTTGGCCATGTAATTAAGATAATCAGATTGACGGAATGATCGAAACTGACGGAACCATCGAATAATACTGCAACTGAGTGAGACTTCAAACGGGAATTGAAACATCTGACAAGATGTTATCTACACGTTTTGTGACAGATGATACGACATAGTGAAACAACGCAATATAAAATATATTTCGTGCCATTCGTAGCTAGGTGGTAGAATTGTAATTACTAAATCGATGAAAATATTCGTACATATCACACGTCATTTACATTACAAATTACAGTTATATAATAAACCTATCGGTCATTAAATACTTTAATAATCGAACGGTGGCTGTTTTGTACACATGCGCACTAAATGGGAAGGGTAATGAGTTACGAGTATGTTTTGCAACGCTGATCTAGTAGATATCAATAACAGTGGTAATGACCGATATATTTGATTCAAACTCTGTTCAAATTGTTGCCAATGCCCCAGCGGGCAACGTTTACAAAAGAATGTAATGTAAATTTTGACAACAAAACGTGGGCGTTATTCAAGTTTACTTAAGTTAGTTAACTGTTTATTGAGCCAACGCTATTTTCTTAAGTGTAAACTGACCCTCTATATGCTTAAAATTAAATGCTTTGTTTGTCAAATCAGTTTGACGTACAAAAATATAACCAGCTTACAGGATAGAAGCCAAATCAATCAATTGAGATCTTTCGTTGACTTTTACGACAGGATTCTCTTGGCACTATTAATATCATCAATATAGCCCGAAGTTATCCAATTAAAAAGTGACATTGGCTAAAACTAATATTTATAACGTTGCGCCCACAACCTACTGGCAAGCAATTTATTTCAATTTCAAAGGGTACAATGTAATTATGCCGGTGTGGCAGGAGATATGGTCTTCGGACTCAACGTCCACCTACAACGGTTCAATTGACTCTTCACGCAACATTATTTCACGCTTTATTCCGTTGTCTATGGAGCCCGGACTATGGCTCCAAGCGACCATGTCTCCTTTTACACCAGTCCCGTATTCGATGCAGTGGAAACTGGTAGAGTTGGCAACAAAACCCAGGCCACCAGTTATTCGCCGGCTCCTCCCGGTTGGATCTGTTTTATATTGTTCTAAACCATGTAACACGGCTCAACCGCGACGGCCACGAGTCTATCGGTGAGTGAGTTCTGAAGACACCCTTAACACTTAATTGACCAAGGGGTTTTCACTCCCGTTAGTGCCCATGGGGATTCCATGGACCCCCCTCCCAAGGAAACCACTTTCCCGAAGGAATTTTTGCACGAAGGTTATACCACATATAACTTTCGTAAGACAACACTAAATCAGCAATAAAAAAATGAAATATGTTTTTTGGGCTGTAAATTAGGAGCAACATATTGTCTTCAAAACACGCGAAAATTGGGCAAAAAGACGGAAAACTCCAATGAGCCTTGCTCTTACATAAACTTTTTGAAAACTTATTATATGTCTATGAACCAAATTACATACATTTTACACAAAACTTGTTAGGCAATCCTGTATTTTTTACAGGAATTACAAAATACACGTCATTTTCCCATGGAGTTTGTACAGTAACGGCAACGTCCACAATGAAATTGTTTGTTTTCAACACATAAAGGGTTCATTAGTTTTAATGTTACTAATAACTGTTTACTTACATGTATGTGTGCACATATATCAGCCAAAAATGCCTATGGTTCTTTGATTTTTAAAATATTCTCAGTCGACTTCCGTTAGTGCCCGGGGGGGGGGTTCTATGGGACCCACACTAACTCATCAACGGCTTGGCCGATTTTAATTTAGTTGGTATGAAAAGAAGAACATTTCAAACTCAGACAATTACAAAAAAAATCGATGAAAAATCCCATTCGTAAAGCTGACAGCGCGGGAAAAAAAATGTTGGGGTCCATAGCGGTCAATTAATAATTGATACTTCAGCTGTTAAACGAAAGCAATGCAAAATGTCGGCTCTAAAGAGATGTGCTTGCCCACTACAACACTGTTTTCAATATAACATACCGATATTGACAACATAAATATTCGTCATTATATATGTTGCAACGCTTTAGCGCGGATGTTATATAACTGGGAAGCTAAACGTAAAAACATTTGTTACGCGATTGTCAGTCTAATAGCGGCGAAGCGAGTGAAAAGAACAGTCACTTCCATTTTACATGATTGTCATTTCAATGTTAGAGTTCGCTTGCACTTCTAATTGAGTATATTAAGAATTTCGCTTGAAAAGAAATAAAAGTTATTACCTTAAACATACTCAGATATGTAATCTTTGTACATGGAACATGTTGTAATCGGAATGCAATAACGCGACTGGAAATAGCTAACATAATTAAAGGATGCTTCTGATTAGTTACAGCGATTGAAAGAAATGAGCAAATTAGATTATTTATTTTGGATTAGTAACGAGAAAAGTTCATGTCCACAACAATTATTGGAAAATCGTTAGTAATATTAGTGCAAACGACAATCCATGTTAGAGCAGTTGGGAAGTTGTGTATATATTTACACATCTTAAACATTGCTAAATTTACTACATCTAAAATAGCGAAAGAAATACACCAAAATTATGTTCTTTGTGCGACGTGCAGTTTGCCAAGGCCATATGACGTCAACTGATTTTGTATGAATAATATAATCACTAACGTCACCTTAGAATTCCGAGGTTTTAAGTGAAAATTTTGTCATTTAGAGATAATGGCCCTCGTTCGTTCGTTCGTGCAAGTCCAGAATCACAGTGGAAGATCCGTCTTTAACCAGCTGATAGTTTCATCATCCAGGTTGATCAGGCCTGGAATTCCTCTTGGGGACTTGTAAACCTCACAGTCATCCATGATGTGGCCAATGGCCTGCGGCTCTCCACAATCGCAGTTGGTGATGGTTCTACTCCGATCTTGTGAAGGAAGCTCTTTGTACGACCAACGCCAGTTCTGAGTCTGTTGAGGTTGACCCATGCTTTCCTATCAAGGTCACAGCCTTTGGGCTTGCCAGATGGGCCGTCCACAAACTGCTTTAGGTTCAAAGCAGAGGACGACCATTGCTCATACCATCTGTCATTGATCCAAGATGATCGACAGGGACACCGCGACTGCAGCGTCATGGACCGGGTAGCAAAGTGATTCCGTGGAATTCTCTGATCCTCAAAGGGTGTTGGTGGTGGGACTAGACCACCAGGCCCACCACACCTTCCGGCGAGCCCGACCGTCTGAAGGCTCCTCCTAAGGTTTGCAGGAGCTATGCCAGACAGAATTGGAAGGTTATTCTCAGGCGTCGCCAAAAGGCACACCGCCTTAACAAGTCTCATTGCATCATTCAGAACGACACAATCTTGTGTGAATGTCGCGTGAATCCATTACCGGCCGCAGCGCATTCAGCAAGCGGAGTATGCCAAGGCAACAGTGGATGTATGTAAGGTGTCAGAAGAGGATGCACCCCACCCAGCTCCCGCAGAGCCTTCTGAGGAGGTTGACAAGAGACTGTCGTACGGCAGCGACCGCACACGGCTTTTGTGTGTGATTGAAAGTAAGGCCTGCGAGTTCCACCTCTGTGACGCCAGGTGGGGGTACTTCGTTGTTGGGTCATGTGACAGTTTTTCTCCATCAGAGTGACGTGTTAGTTTCTTTCTGCGCATCGATCCGCAAGGTGGAAAACAGAGGTGACGGTTACCGGGCCCTGGAGCCTCACGGCCATCGGTGGAAACAACTGGCCAACAGCGATTTAGGGTCCCTCGCAACACGTTTCCAAGGACCTCAAAGGATCAAGCAGCCACACTCCAAGTGCCGTGTGTCTTGCGTAGAAGTACTGCGAACAATCTCCCTTTTGGATATCTGAGGGACGTAGATGTTGAGGAGACTGGGTGCCAGGACAGAAACCCCGTGGTACACCATTCCGAAGTCTGCGCTGACTACTGCGTTGCCCCTTTGATGTCTCCAGGACGCAAGATCTGTGTCTTGGATGAGCAGCACAATGAACCGGAACATGCTTGACATCAGGGAAGATTTTGAGTAGCGTGAGGTAGAGACTCGGTTTTGCGGACTGTATCGTACGCAGCAGTTAGGTCAATGAAGAGGCTCCAAAATTCTGCCTTCTTCAGTTGGGAAGGCTGTCTCATGTCATTAAACTAGTCTTGCTAGCTGTCAGTTGTTGATTTACTTCTTCGAAATCCAGCTTGGGGGCGGGTGTAAAATTTTGCCTCGACCGTATATATTGATCATGCCGAGTATCAGTCGCTCAAGCAGCTTATGTGAGATAGCGGCGAGATGGGTCTGTAACTCTTGCGGGTAATTTGCTGGTTTTCTTGTGGCTCGGATTGCAATGACCTTTGAAGTCTTCATCTGGAGGGAATAGTGATGTTCCCATGCAAGTCGAAAGGAAGAGTTGGAGCCCTCGTCGCACAAGATTCGGTTGCCATATTCTTCAAGAAGTCGTATGGATGTTGTCAGTGCCAGGAGCTTTCCCATTCTTGAGAACTTTAATTGCTTCGGTGTGATTCATAGTAGGTGAATGGTTGGGACCTGGGCTTGACGGTGGAAGAGGTTTGTAGAAGTGTTTAATCTCTGCATAACAGCACGAGAGTGGCTGTCGCCTGTGGAGTGTGGTCTTCCCACTTCATTGTTGACAAGTACTGAAGAGATGGAGTTGCAGAGACAGGGACACTGACTTAAGCTGGACAGCTAAGCCCGGTGAGCTTGTGATGGTGTTCCAGGCCTAGCGGCTCTTTGTGAGTGGGTAAGTTGATTTGGATATCTCCTCCTCCCATCTAGTACGTCTCTTGCTAAGCAGCTCCAGTAGCTGGTTGCCTTTGATATTCTCTCGTATAGCAGTTGTATACAAAGTGCATAAAGTGCATCCTGTGTCCCAACAGGGGGGTAGGATTCCTTCTGCTATTGAATGGAACATTGCGCTGCTTGGGGAGCATGGAGCAGAAGTCAGAATATGCATTGTTGATGTTAGATGAAGTCGGGTCGGGCAGCAGTGTGGATGACAGTTCGCTGGTGAGTTGTTTAACTTGGACCAGTTGGCTTTCCTGAAATTCCTCTTTCTGTAGAGGCTGGAGATCGTGACCTTGATGTCACTGGTGATCAGGATAGGGCAATGACCTGATCTAGAAAATTTAGGGAGGACCGTTCTGGAGCTGCGGGATCGGATGTCGCTGGTGACGTTGACAGGTTTCGGGACAGGTCCATGTCAAATGGACTGATTAGAATAGAAGGTAGGTGGATACTTACTATCAAACATCAGTTGGAGGGTCTTGGGCTTCAATCCATTCAAGAGCCGCGTTGCCATTCTTGTCAGTATTGGAGTATCTCCATGCTTGTATTTCTACATTGAAAATCTCCGCAGACGCAGGAGCTCCGCTGAACTCCGGAAGGGAGGTGAAGTCTGCCTCAGCTGGTGGTGGCTTATTGATGTTGTGAAGTGGGTTCCCAGTGCTTCAAATTTTATCCAATGGATCGGCGAATTCATTGAAGAATTGAAGGGTTGATCTCACTTTATGCCTATTGCTTCACATATGGAAGCGATCCATTGCTTGGTTGTGGGGAATGAAGCAAATAGGTCAAAACCTTCGATTTGCAGCTTCTCTTCAGATTCGTAGTGAGTTTCTTGGAGGAGGATGAATTCACTCCGTTTTCCCTGGAGAGCTGTAAGATGATGTCAAGCTTTAGCATGGTGATTGAGACCCTCAACGTTCACGCTGCCGGATACAAACTTTGGTGATTGCCATACAGGAAAGTTCCTCTGTGAGTAGCTCAGCCGCTTAGAATTGAGGGTGGGTCTTCAAGATGTTCACTGTGGGGTTTTAAAACACGATGTTTGGACTTGAGTTGTTGAATCAGTTAGCCACACAAAGGTGATGTTGATGAAACATTAACAGGGCCGCCGCGAGAAGGCTTCCACATGACCCCAATGGCCCTTAAGTCAGGAAAAAAGAAATCTAACAGGGAAAAGTGACACACAAAAAAGAGATAAAAGTGACAAAAAGGAGAAAATCAAACCCCACCAGTATCATTTTTTTTAAAGCTGATTTTGGAAATAGTACAATACAATTAACTAGAAAAATGCAAAATGTCAGTTAGAATGGTATATTAAGGGTGACTACATCAATTTATTTTATAATGAAAGAAATCAAATTAACCGACATCATGTCTGTGTTTGGGACGATACACCACGTGAATCCGAAAGGAAACCGAAAAATGTTCGAAACACATGATTGGGTTCAAAGGTTTTTGTTAAAAAACATATCAATTAATCATCGCTGGGCAGAAAAATATTACGTGCATTTTGCTTATTGAAATAAAAAGCCCCTAGCTGAAATTTGCCCCCACTTTCAATATATGCGCACATCAATGCCTATTATGTTCACTCTGAATTCAAATTTATTGAAACTAGGGCAATTACTAGCTAAAGTTATATCAGAATGTTTACTCTGCAATGCTGATTTTTTTTTTTTTTGCAGATATTATGATGACAATTACTTGGGGCATAGGAGTTTTGAAAAATGGGGCATTTTCAAATAGGAGGATTGAATTCGAAGGTCAAATGCACGATAGAGGTGTTTCTGCAGGGCGACGCAATGCTTTGCTGCTCTATTCTAATGTCTAATTCACAATAAAAAAGACGATGAACGAAATAATGTATGTAATAAATCAATTAACGTTTTCTTAATAAAAAAAAACATGTTTCTTCGTATTGAAGCCTGTTTCGATCAACCAACATAAAACTAGGGCTTTTGATAGGTACCAAGGCTATTGGTTAGAATACTCTCTAAATGTAAAAAGAGTGAAAAACCGAGTGAATCTTAATTCACTCGAAAAAGAGTGTAAAACCACTCAAAAAATAGTTGCATGTGTTGGTTAATTCACTCCAAAAAGGGAGAAATCACCGAACTTTCACTCCAAAAAGAGTGAGAGTGAATACCATTCTAAAATGTGTTGTCCTCCATTTAAAGGCCGACTCAGAGATTTCCCGGTGAGGGAGCCCTCAATTTTCAAACAAATTGTGTTTTTTGCATGTACATAATGCTTGTCCATATACTAATCACTGTGTGAAATAGCTAAGCTCAAATCGAAGTCCTTCATATAGAGAATCACATCTTTGTTTAAAAATTCCGGATCCGGAAATTTTGTTATGCACAGTATCCTATGGCAATGTTATATACACATAAACGTTTACTACATCAAAACGAAAACTCCGATTCATCTCAAACTTTGGAATTGAGCAATCTAAGTGACTATCTTTAGTTCTAATTGACTATTTTAAATTAATATATTTAAAAAATTATATTCAGAAATCTCTGATACAGACTTTAACTCTTTAAAGAATGAATTAAAGTGAACGTCACTCCTTTTTGAGTGCACATTTTACTATTTTACTCGTTCTACTATATTCACTCAAAAAGGAGTGACGTTCACTTTAATTCACTCTTTAAAGAGTTAAATGGATGACAACACATTTTAGAGTAGTGTTCACTCTCACTCTTTTTCACTCTTTTTGGAGTGAAAGTTTAGTGATTTCTCTCTTTTTGGAGTGGATTAACGAACACATGGAATTATTTTTGAGTGGTTTACACTCTTTTTCACTCTTTTTACATTTAGAGAGTAAGGTTTCTCGATCAAGAACCAGATTTGTCCTCCTGGAAATCAGAGTTTTCGATTTATTCACACTCCAGGTTGCTAACGGCAGCTATGAAATTAAAACTAGGAAAATCAGTTCAGTCGATGTAAACTCCACTCAGAAATGTACCTCCGCATAAAAAAGTCGAAAGAAGCATATGAATAAAAGTTTAACATGTTTGAAGGTCTATTACGAAATCAGGGTTTGTGTTACACAATGTACATGCAGGACACTTCAAAGAGGTTTAAGCATTCCTTCTACTTTGCCTATGGGGAACACAAATGACTTTTTATCAGTGAGGTGATACTCTTAACGATGAGATAAGGATTTTAAGCATGTTACGTGCAATCATTATGTCCGCCGGGAACACTTTCAATCTGCCCTTTCGTTGTTTATCCTGAAGTTTTCGCACGCTATTCCATAATATTGAAAATTCACGTAAACTCTGTTGGGTGTTGGGTATCAAACTTTAAGCCGAAATACTCGATCGAACCATCACTTATTATTAATAAAATAGCTTTTGTAGTTTGGCATATTTTGGAACTAAATATTTTGCGTCTCGTCTAGCGATATTAAAATAAAACAGTAGATCGTATTTTCTAAAAGCTGGACTTTTAAAGCGATACTTCTTCTGTTTTGCACCTTCTTCTAAAGAGGACAAAAAAAAATCTGCGGTTAAAATTCCCAATTGATTCTGTCACCTCGTGTTAATTTTAAAGTTATTTTTGTATATTAGGCCACGGAGTTGAATTAATTGTCCAAATCCGGACAATTGAAAGAATACAAATAATCGCTCCAATTTTATTAGAGATCATTGCCTTATTCCTTTGAGGTGTTGGTTAATTTAGAGGTAAGGAATATGCTAAAACCTGGCTTTGTAAAAAAAATTAGGCCGCTCTTCCCACGAAATCTATGAATGTCCCATCAAATAGTGTTGTTTAAAATAAAAAGTCACTGGCACATTTGAAAAATAGTGCGTCGTCTAGATTTTTCAAAATTGATATTTTTGCATGGTTATAAAGCTTATATACATTAGCTCTCACCTGAAGTTATTAAGCCCAAATCAGCGCGCTTATGGGTAAACAGAACGATTTTATAATTAATGTCGCCGGCGACATTAATTCAGCAGACGACGCGGATATGGCGTGTAACACAAGAAAACACACGCCGGAAGTTGATTCTCACGGCATGCAACTTGTTTGACCGGTCTGTGGACACTGGTGGCTTTAATATCAGTGAGTACGAGTTTATGATATTCATGTAATAGAGACATTTGTTGATTAAAGTTACGGCAAACTTAAAAGTTGACGTACAAATTACCTGGATGTCTATAGCCTCTGCTTTTCGGTATGTTATTTTTATGTGTAAAATATATCTCTATTCTTCCATGGGCCTAGACTATCATTTGCGAGCAAATTGAAGAAATTTCATATTTTCTGAAAATGTGCCAGTGCCGCTTTAAGACCAAAGGGGCTGACTTATATCAACAATTACATGCTCCCGCAACCGCCCAGCAATCTCAATGTACTTAGAGGGGAATTGGACGTCAGGTTTATATATCTTCGGGATAAAACAACACACACTCGTTGATACTATATATATATATATATATAACTTAACTATGTCATAATGAAAACAACAACTTAGACGGCATGTCCTAGAGCTATTCGTCCAAGCACTATGCGACCCCTTATTAACCCACTTTTCGTGTTTTTACGGACACACCAAATGTCACACTACATTACACGATATATATTCAGGACGGTTTCTCAATTTCCTTCGCTTTTTTGGGGCGCTATATGTATTTGTTTTTGACAGTGCATATGGGCAAAACTCGTACTTCAGAACATTGAGACTAGTTTCAACTATGAATAGAGGGGAAGATAGAAATAATTTATTTGGGTTAGATTATTCAGTTCTCACGTCGCTAGATATGGATGTAGGTAATGCAGACTGAGTACTCTAACATTGTTTGCCGAACCAGGTGATCTGCACAACACACCTCATATGGCAGCGGAATGGCGTGCATCGGCAACTAATACAATGAACTAATAACTAACTCATTTGACCATCCATCCATCCCTAACTATAATTACATCAATATTCAATTAAATTCATTATGCTAGTAAGTCTGGAATCACGCATCATGGTAATTGTTCCATGCGGAATATATCAAAGTTTGCCTCTTCAGAAAATGAGTGTTTATTTGTTTTTTTTCCATATCGTATTTTATCACACGAGACTTCAGTAAATGCACCATAACGTTTTACCATAACGGTTATCCTTGGATAAGCCATTGATCTTCGTTTATCAATATAAGGCATAAATTCTAATCTTGTTAGTATGTGTAAATTGTGGTAAGACGGTCAAAATTAAATAAGTGATAAATATATTCTGCATTGAGAAATGAACAAGTGTTTCGGACCAATGAATCCACTGGCTTCAATGCTCGTTAAGGTAGTTTACATAATACCAAAGTGGTCGCCATTCACAGTATAAAGTCGTTTACGTAACTTGTACCTAATCATGTACAATTGCCTAAGGCGTCAGCTAATGCGAACCCCTGAACGAATTTCTACAGTTGTCGCCCTTCCATTAGAGACGTAGGCAGAAGTAGGGGTTGTGCTCTGGACAATTGTGTTTCCTTAATTAAAACTAAAAGGCTGAAAGGTTTCCTGATCAAAAACCGATTCCCTTCCGTCACGATACAATTTTTTTTATTTCATTAGTCAGAATAAAACTAACGTACAAGTACTAGATCGTTTTAGTAATGAACCAAATGCACTGGTTATTTGACAAGAGTCGAAAGTGCTGGAATCGGTCCACTCATGGCAAAGCAATAATTAATGTCCCTTCGTATTTAAATATCCTAGTGATATGCGTATTTTAACATTGTATTTTCTAAGAATAATCAAATTAATAATAATAACAACAATAATTATAATAACAATACGGAGTCATAATATAGCACTAAATGCAAATATGACACTAGACGCTCTATAGAGCAAAAGTTATGTTCACAGAAATAGCTTCGCTTATCGTAAATCCAATCTTAGCGTCAAATACCAGCTCTTTTAACCCCTATTCTAACCTCAACACTAGACGACGCGAAATAAACTTTTAATAAAAGAATAAACGGTGTAACGTTTTTTCATGTTCGTGAGCTGTAAAAAAAACTGAGAAGCTATTAAAGGGAATTTTGTTCTTTATTTTGTATCTGTAAAGTATCAATCCCTTAAAGAGACACTGGCACATTTTGAAAAGAGTGCACCTTCAATTTGTTTAGAAGACCGATATTTGTCATGGTTGCAATGCTTCTATATGTTTTAACCCTCACCTGAACTATTTTAACAAAAAAAAACACACCTTTATTTGTAAACGCAATGATTTTGTCATAAAACCACTCAGGCTGGTTCTATTCAGAAGAAAATAAGTAGTAATATAACACGTGGGATATCTGCAAAGCTTATATCTTTAAAGAAAGAAATACCACGCGACAGTGTCTCTTCATATACTGATCAAATCTTAAGCCCCCTTTAAATAAACCCTTGTTCAATCCTAGTCCAAAGAGAAAAGTGGTCAAAACAGAAAAGTGGTCAAAACAGAAAAGTGGGTGTTGCCTCCCAAACTCTAAAATGAGAGAATTTTGATTCCCAATACAAGATTACAAAAGAAGATTTAAAAACCAACATATTTTACTGATTACCACTAACGAAGAAAGAATCCAAGATGGAATGGTGTTACCAGAGGCAACGCTCTGACTGGACTAAGCTGTTGTTATAAATAAAAATATTCCAATTTAAAATTAAAAATGAGAATTGAAAACCCTGAAATACCTATCTTAGGAGAATACAACCAACAAAATTAAATAAGATACTCTGTGTTGAAAATGAAACAAACAATACGTGTGTTAAAACATTTAGGAGAAATGTCACGTCTTTAGATTATTTTTTTGAAAATGATGGTTTGATTTAATCGAATTTGGTCATTGTTGTGGATTTCTGGGATACTTCCCTTTTTAAAAAGGAATTTGTGTACTTAAAAGTGCTCTTCATTAATATTGAAGAGCAAAAAAACAAAGCTCAAGTTTAATGAATTGTGCACTTTAGAAAAAAGAATATGTATATATATTAAATTATTCCTATTGCACTACTTTAAGTCAGAATCCCCACTATGTTTACAAAAAAAATCATTCGTGTTTAAAAATGTGCTGTTTTCAGCTTTGCCATTTCTAGGAGAATTTAATACAATTTCCAATACAACAATAAAAAATACGACAGGAATGGAGGCCGATCGTTGTTAAAATTTGGAAGAAATATCACTGATAATGGCTTTAATAGAAATAATAATAATAGAAAAGACACTCGTAAAAGAAAAAAGTCAAAAGAGTCAATATTAATCTTTTTCTATCCTACATAGATGGAAGCAGATGGAGGGAAATTACACTTTAGAAATTAACCCTTAAAGCTCCAAGCATAATTCCTGTTCCCATTGCCAACATAGAAACAGAAGGTCCAAACCAAGTGAAAAGAAATTAAAATCTATTGCAAATTTCATCTGGAAAAGACTTGAGTTACGTTTCTCACTTCTTTACCTTCCGTGAGAATTTTCAGCAAGGTGCCAAATACGTCATCAAGGTAAAAGCCAAAACCAATTATATAATTCCATTTTGACGCCTGTTATGATTAGCCATCGGGTACATTTATCGAGTTGTTTGGGTAATTTTCTGCTTCAACCTACAAGCCAGGTAGATATGCTCGACTCAAGTCAATCGGAAGCAACCATTAGAACGTTTTCTTGTTTTCTAACCCCAGTGATATAAAAGCAGTAGTCTGGATGCTTCTGTTTGATTGAATTTGATGTGTTAATGCCAGACAGATATGGGTCTTGAATTGCAGTAAACTCGACCACAGCAGAAGTGGCAGCGGGACGCTACTAGCCTAATCTGGTCAATCAGCTATTTCAGGAACTTGGGGAAAGGGGTCTTGAGTGTCGGGTCTGGTTTCATCCGTTTCCTATAAATCACTATCTTAGACGGCGAAAATAAACCGCGAACAAATGCTACCGACACTAGACATTTGCATTAAAATGATATGGAAAACCTGGTTTACAATCGTTTGAACGGAACTGTTTCACTTATTCAATAACATTTAGCTAGCAATGATTAGAATTCGATACAAGCATCTTTCTAATTTTTGTTTGCAATGTGATACAACTAAGACAGCTCGACAGTCCCATTTTATCACATACACACACAAACACACACAGCCGATTGCACCAAGAAAAGTGTTATTACGATTATATTTTATTTAATTCAAATACCTTTTTTGTATTGTATTTTTCGCTAAATGTCTCAGTTCAAGTTTTTTTAATTCAGGATTTTAAAATCACCAAGTCTAAAAATTATTTCTATTCACATTCACAACCATTTCAAGGTAAGCAACGCTAAAACCCTTTCCCTGATGAGAGAGCTTCGCCCTTTAAGAGGGGGATCTACGTTTTCAAATTGAAGAAAATGAGTCTACTAGCACAATTGAGATTATAGCATGGTAGGAGAGTGTAAACTTTCAGCTTTCATTTGCTTTTTGTTTGAGGCAAATAGGACATTCCGTTCAAATTTTATGCTCGATTTAAGAAAGCAAGTCTCGCACGTTCGATGCATTTTTGTATACATTTGTATGTAAAAAGTGTTCACCCTGTGATTTTTAAGCAAATATATTTTTTTATTATTATGACCACATATTACAAGCTTTTTTCAAAATTAATTTATTAAAACATTAAATAAATTCATTATGCATCAAACCAAGTCAAAATTTTCAGCTCGACAGCATTTCTTATGTATTTCTTTATTATCACTCACCCAGTGATATTTAAGACGATTATTTTTAAAAATTAATTTAACCCATTAGATCATCCCCAATTTGCACCAAATTGCACTCAAAAAATGTAATAATTTATATTTTAAAATAAATAAACAATTATTTCCAAATTATGGGCCAAATTAATAGTTTTTTGCAACTTTTAATATTTTCGATTACGTTTCGCTCAATATCTCAAATGGTGAAAATCGGGTTTTTATGAAACGGGAACGAACGTAACTCAAAAACGTATCAACATGAAATTTGGCACAGATATTAAGCATCCAAAGGGCTGTGAAACCATGGAGCCGGATTTTTGAATTAGGGCTTCAATTATGAATTATGGCATAAAGTTCTCTAATTGGTCAGCTCCTGGTTGCCATGGCAACCATATCAAAAATCCGGCTCCATGGTTTTCTGCGCATTGTACCCATGCACCTTCTACCCAAGTATGGTGTAAGTGCAAGTTACTGATAAGCAGTTACGTTTGTTCAAGTGTTTAGCCATTCAGGGGCCCTGTTCAGTTACCATGGCAACAAGATCAAAATAATGACCATTCTTCAAAACTTTTCAACATGGGCTACAATATGATATACAACATGCATATGTAACATATATAAGTCAAGAAAATTGCAATCGAAAATTGGGCAAAAAAACCTAGACCCCCCCCCCCCCCCTTAAAGAGTCAAGTAATTTTGGTTGCGTTGCGTATTTTGGGGTTACATACAAATATCAGATACATTTGATGAATTAAAGATGAATTCTATATCAAATTCAAATTCTTGTATTTGTGAAAATATTTCATTCGATTTCAATTAAATTCACCATCCAAATATTTTGGATTCAATTCAGATTTAATTTTAGTAAATTCATGTAACAGAATATTAAAAATCGCTAAAGTTCATTCCATTCAATTGCAATCCATCGATAAAATACTGATTAAAATTGTGCTTTGCATTTGAATTTGCATTTAGAGCTAACGGAAAGAAGAATAGCATGTAACTAATAATTAATTTGAGTTGCAGGAAACAAAGAATGACCCATTGATCCTTTGACCTCTACATCTGTACTCACATCAGAAGTCACTTGTTTTAGACCAAATACCGTATGCACCTGATCCTTATCAATCTTACACTGCTAAAAGCTTACAGCAACTTTACACTTGAACCATGTTCAAGAAACATTCTTAATCACCCTAAGTGACCCAAAATGACCATTGACCTTCACATCTGTACCCTACATAACTCATTGTTTTAATACACAAGAATAAGTGGCTTAACAAAAAATGTATACCACGTTTATAACAACTAATGACCCTACGTGAGCCCATAAGCCACCCCCTTTTTTAGTGCATGCCCCGTGGATCCCCTCTGAAAACCACTTTGCCATTGGAATGTTTTACCAAAACTCTGGCCATTAATGGGGTATATCAACACAACCAACAGGGAAAAAATGAAAATTGGTTGTACCGATTCAAATTGGCAGTCCAAAAACCGATTTTGGGGATTCGCACAAAGTTCTCCCGCCGAAAAATGGAAAAACACTTTCCAAAGGACCTTTTTCATTAAATTTGGCTCATAATAGGAGAAAATAAATACATTTACATTGCTGCAATAAATTTTGAAGAAGGTACAGTACGATTTAAGGGGCAAAACAAGTTTTGAATAGCGCCACCAAAGTGCTTATTTGTGCTAATTAGCATAAAAACGCCATGGCGTATTTGAATGTTTTTCCACCAAAACATACGCAACTCATACTTCACTCAATTACATCAAATTTTGAGCAAAAATAATTTAGCGTTGAAACATGGCGCGCGTAAAAACACGTGGACCCTTATACACTTAAGTGTTAAAGTCGGACAAAACCTAAGCTGGAAGTTGATTGGAGAAATTTTGTCACGAGGAATTTTAACCAGACGAACATGTTAGGGGCAATTATGTGGAACGAACTTTATCCCACCGATCAAGCTCCCGTAATGCCATACGGCTAACCATCCTATGGCGCTTTTGGTACATTTTAGTTTAATTAGACCTTTAAGCCTTGAATTTAAGTAAGATGCCTCGAGGCCAATTTCTGGTTTGCTAGCAAGAGCAATTGTTTTCCTTGATTTGGCCTCTGAATTACGAACGCGGGCACTAAAATACATTTTTAATTTAAACAATTCCACATTGACAGTGAGTGATGTGATTTAATTTTTTCTGTGGTTTGATATTTTAATTAGATACTTTTTCTGAATGATCAAGCTTGAATAAACGCTTCCAGGTGTTGTTCATTAGATTTTCTAAATTATATCTTTACCACAATTTTCTACTTGAGCACATGATGTTGTTCCTATGACAATGAATTTGATTACCAGCACAAATTCACTGTCAAAATTTGACGTGTATCAAAATAGCCCTTCATATATGGGTTACGGTTTCTACAAAATATCTAGTTTCATTCCTTACATTGTTAAAGATGACCATTATAAAAAAAAAGGTCGTTTCAACTGTTATGAGTACCAGCTGCTAGTTAAAACGTTTTTCTGCAGTCATTTTTAATACTGTGGGCAATTTTCCTTTCTAAACATCTGTGTTTTAATATGGAAAGTATAATATTGACCAAGTTATGACGACAAACATTTCTAGCGATTGCAATATAAAACTCCCCTTAAATTTGATGATTCATATAGATCCGAGAGGTTCATATAATTACGTTATGCCGAAGCACCACACTCCGTATAACAAATAAGATTCGAACTAATGTAATTCTATATACACTCAAATCCGTGTATATTTGCCCAAGACTAATACAAGTAATCTCTGGAGCAGTGAAAGTTTTACTTACGAATAGTTAAATATTAAAGTAAATATTGTTATCCATCTTTTTAAATAGACAATTGAAATCATCCTCCAGTTCTGTATACTTAAGATACCGTCCTAGCTAGTTGGATAATCAGTATCTAACTACTGATAGGTTTTGCGCTGATGTAGTAGCGACCAGGTGGAAGCGTCATTGCTCTGCAATATCCTCTTCACAGTAGCGTTTTGATCCAGTGGAAATTACGCCACATAAATGTTTGAATACATGTATAGCTCGGCAGGAATATTCTTTGAAATATTATAGAAACATTCCATCACACCTCGTTCCCGCCTTTCTCCGTCGTGTACAACATTATATAAGGCAATTGTCAACGGTATGCTAACATAAATGCCAACGACCTATAAAATCATGTTTGTATAAGCTTTACGCTAAGCACGAAAGTAATATTGCACCGATGAAATAAACCCGTTGTAGAAGTTTGAGAGATTTTCTTAGTGGGGTGTAAACGCACACAGGCTCTTGCAAAGACTTGGTATATTTGTACTTTTTGCAATTATGTTTCATAGGCTGTTTTAAATGTCTATGAAACACGCACATTTTACAAGAAACTAGTAGTCTCAGGATGAAGGGTGGAAGCAATAAATGTCTCTGTCACTATTGATAGGGATGTAATTTTCTGCTTTAAAGAGCAAACACGTTGTCACTTCTAGAGATGAAGAGATCTTAATATGACATTTGACATGATTTCCAAACGTACGAGTGAGTGACCTCACAGAAGCGGATTCAAAACCACGAAAACGATTATAATTAATTAAAACACTTTCTTTAAAAATGTTCTGCAGAGCAGAGAACGTACCCATTTAATGAGCTCAACAATGCATTTATAAAAAGAATAACACAGTATTTAATAAACGTTACCATGGGTACCCAAATTTATTAGTATAAAATTAATTGCAAATATTTGCGCGGTCACGTTTAGCAAACTTGCAAACACAGATGGATTTCTTTTTGAAAAACATCATGAAATAGTATGTGAGTGTGAAATCTGAGTTGAAATAGTTTAACAACGCAATATATATAGTTCTCTTTTGCGCGATATACAGGGTGAGCAAAAAAAGAAATCCAAAAGACTAAATTGCAAAAGGTTAGTGTGTAGCACCTGTTTTGAGCAATGGTTTCAAGTGTTGTTAATAAACTTCATTTCAAAATAAGAATTATCCGATTTCCTTGTGCACTTAAAAGGTTATTGACTTCTGAGCCCAAAGACAGATTTTGCTTCTTGTTCACGATTTAGATTTAAGCCAAAGACAGATTGAACACTCTTCTAAATGGTTCTTATTAGCATTGATAAAGGTGTCTTGTCGTAGTCTTCATTCAAACGTCTGTATATAATAATAATATATTATATATTATATATATATATATATATATAGATAGATAGAGAGAGAGAGAGAGAGAGAGAGAGAGCGAGAGAGAAACGGCGGAGGCAGGCACAAATTATGTTGATTGAAATTAATATCATTTTCATCGTTGCAGGATGAGTGATGTTTCTTTTTCTTATTTGTTAAGGCTTACATTGCGGTTCTAAATGTACACAAAAAGGTACTCTTATTTCATTGTATGCCCTACGCTGTGCCTGACAGGGAGATTATAATCATATATCTCACTGCTTTTATTCTCAGTTGGCATTATCTCTAGCTTTAAACGTATACATACAAGAAAGAACAATCCCCACTTGACGTGAGATTATTTATGGAATCATCTCAGAGGCCTCTGACATAAACGAGACTCGCTATTGTGTATAACGGAGTTGAACATTATTCTAACATCATACGCAATGTTGAAATTTGTGGCAAAGGAGTAGATTATTTCCAACTTAGACTTTAAAGAATTCCTGTCGGCCACATGGAAGTACTTGATCGCAACATCGCGACAATTTGTCAAAGTACGCCTTTTGGATAAAACAACTACGTAAGATTGGGATGGCAATGCTATTTTTGCAGATATGCTTTATTTTAAAGCATGCAATTACCATGTAGCATTACTAATCGCGTCACTCATTTATAAAGACCCGTAAAAATGGCGTCACTCATTTATGAATCCATTAAAATAGCGTCACTCATTTATAAAAACTCGGTAATTTATTTAATATCAGATATGTCTTCCCAATTTCGTTAACAAATCTAGAAACAATGATATTCTAAATATATATGTAATCAGAGAAAATAAATAATTGAACATTTTGAAGCTTATTATTGTATTGCTTATACCATGAAGCCCATGATATACTTCCAGTCGCAGCGAGCGATTGGCGTGCGCAATACCGGATTTTGACCCAAGATCAAGTGTTACGCATGCTCAAGAGCAGAAATCGCTCGCTGCGACTGGAACTATATCATGGGCTTTACTTTCGTTCGGTACATCCCAACCCAGAGGGTGTTTTGAGTCAATCACACAATGCACCAGTTTTGGGAAATTTCACCTCAATGGGGTCATGTGATTACATAAAAATCCTATTCTTAACACATAAAAACCCTGACTTTAACGCTCATTTTAGCCCACAAAGCGTTAGTACTTAGGGAATTTTTTGCATGATTATGAAATGTCTTGTGGTTCTTAAACTTTTGGAACACTTTTTATCCCTAAGTACTGACATGTGTTTAGTACAGTATGGTATAGGCACATTGCTATGCATCATGGGATTGATTCAAAACACCCTCTGATCCCAACCCAAGTCAAAGTTCTAACAACCATCACTACGAGCCAATAAAATCTCAATTCCCATGGCGCAGTTCAATAGCTTTCATTCACCAGTATATTGAGCAAATACACCCCAGTATTTTAGCCTATGATTTATGATACCCAGAACATGCATGGTCAGCTATTGTTAACATGTTCCCATCCAAGGTAACTGAACCGAGCCCTTGCTAGATTAGCATGCCTAACCTCATAGTGCATGATCTAGTTTTCTCTTGGAGCACCCTCCTCACTCAAGTCTGCCCGAAGGTAAAGATGTTCCTGTTTGATACCAAATATTGCGGGTTATGAACTTTATACCATTTCAGTGTCCATATCAGTGAAAGGGAGACAAGTCCAGACAGACGTCTGCGGTCACTTAATTGATTTTATTGCGCTCTAATGTCCAATATGCACTATTTTAACAGCGTTTTTTGACTGCACTAAGTAAAGTGGAAACCCACGTATAATTTAAAGCACCATGGAATTTATTTTGAGCCGGCTGTGATACATTAGGATATTAAATCTGGTCAGTGAAGACCCCATACCCGCGTCTAGCTCTTGTCCTACTAATGTTAATTTTCACGTCGTTTTAATTTTTATGTTACAAATAATCTTTACACTGACCAGTGATCATTATCCATTAATTAGGCAACTAATTTGTTTGTTAACGTTAACTGACTTCAGATTCTTCATAATATAATAATATCCGATATACTGAATAAATGGTGCAACAAAAGATTTTCAATTTATATAAACCAATCGCAATATACATATTCTGGTTGAAATAATCTAGCTGGTATAATTACATTATATTACACATATCGCACTTAATTTGTATCATGTGTTTTATTTCGGTAACGGTGTAAAGTAGATGATATAAATTAGGTGCGAAGGGTATAATGTAATTAGGCCAATTTACTCATTGATTTTAATTTCGGTTACCTAACGCTCATGACATTGAAGTAATAACGTTTGGGAAAATAAACTTTTTTTAGGCCTCGGCTAGTGTAAAGTCATTTGAAACTGTATAATGTATTGTTTTTTTCATTATTTGTGAATAATTTGCCTCTGCTGTCTCAGAAGCTATTTAACAATTAGCGCACAAAATCTTTGTCTGATCCCTCTAACCGTTTACGCAGCGTGCTACCATAGGCTCCTATTTCCCTCATCTTTCTGTAAAAACTGCATGGAATTCTAAAATGTATTTCAATCTTAATTTTTTATTAATTTATTAAATTGCTGCCAAAGACGTTTATTTATCGATCTGCATCAAAGCAGGTCAGTATATGCTCATATTTAAGATTATTAGTACATGCAGTAGCTCAACATCCCAGCTCAACATGCACAAAACCTACCTAAGACAGTAGTACGATTTCGTCTTCTTAAGGTAGTTCATATGATTATCACACTCCGATGATATTTTATCTCCCTTTTGTTCCACATAGGAGATGAGCTTTATCTTTTCTCGTATTCTACGAGGGAGATGGGTTTTATCTTTCTTCCTATTCCACATATGTGGTGAGTTTTATCTTTCCACCCATTCCACATAATTTTGAGATACCATGTGCCTTGTTTCACATTGCATTATTAATCTTAATCATAATGTTAGCTATTACGTAATCATGTAAATGAATATTATACACGTAGTAGGCTAACTGGGAATCAAACCCGTGACCCTCTGTTTATGAAACGCAATACTTAACCATGATACTACGCTACCTTACAGGGAATATACATGTACGAGAACATATAATTTATATACGCCTATATATTTTTTTCTTTCAAATTAATACATTGCGAATTAAAATGAACAAATGTCATATGAAAACATGAAGTCACGCGTTTTAATTCCTGGAATATATTATTAAGCGAATGTTTATAATTTGAAAGGTGCAACTTTTTTTATTTAATTTTTTCGTTCTCTATCAGACAACCTGAATATTTAATTATGAACGAGGCTGGATTTTACGGCAATGTCTGTGTTTACTAATTTACAGACGCAGTTACTGCATAAAACGGCAAAACCGCTGTTTAAAATCTTTAAAAAATACACTTCTAACAGTTTAGGTGGTAAGCTTTATCTTCCTCCTATTCCACATAGGCGGTGCGGTTTATCTTCCCTCCCATTCCACATTGGTGATGGGTTTAACTTTCCCTCCTATTCCTCATCGGTGATGTGTTTTATTCCGTGTTTATATATGAATAGGGTCAGAGACGTTGATTTATCGATCAGTATATATTCACGTTCAAGATTATTAATAGCTTAACATGCGCAAAACACACCTTATACACGAGTACAAATTCGTCTTCTTAAGGTAATTCATGTGATGGTTACACTCCGACGATAGTTTTTTCTCCCTTTTGTTCCTCATAGGAGATGTTTTTTATCTTTCCTCCCATTCCATATAGGTAGTGAGCTTTATCTTCCCTCCTATTCCACTTAGGTGATGGGTTTTACCTTTCCTTTTATTCCACATAGATGATGAGTATTATCTTTCCTCCTATTCCACATAGGTGGTGAGTTTTATCTTCCCTCCTATTCAACATAGGTGATGATTTTTTTTTTTATCTTTCCTCCCATTCCACATAGATAGTGAGCTTTATCTTCCCTCCTATTCCACTTAGGTGATGGATTTTATCTTTCCATCTATTCCACATAGGTGATGAGTATTATCTTTCCTCCTATTCCACATAGGTGGTGAGTTTTATCTTCCCTCCTATTCAACATAGGTGATGCATTTAATATTCCCTCCTATTCCTCATCGGTGATGTGTTTTATTCCATATATCAAAATGTGGATAGGGTCCCCAAGAGGCAATCTCAGATGAACAACGCCTGAATGAGCTACTTTAATCCGCTGATTAATGTCTCACCTATGATAACACAAAGCTGCAAGAACACCTACAGACTATACTCCGGCGGCCAAACCCCACTGGTACCCTTGCTGTAACAAGGTGAAACTAGTTTTCAGCTTCTATCACTGTAAAAATGTTATTTTAAAAGGCAACAAGCCTTTATGCTGAGAAAAAAAACCAGTCAAAGTTGAGCAAACCTTTAATACACAAAGCGAAGCCAATTTCACCCTACAATGCGTTAGGTTTACTCAACTTTGATTATAATTTTTACCCCACAGAAAGGGCAGGGGTTGTTTCCTTTTAATCAACATTGAGTAAAGTATTTTTAGAGTGTAGAGAAAATGTGACATTTTTATGTTGTTCATCCTTCTGGCATTTCCATACAGGTATTTATTTGTGAAATTGAAGGTCATACAGACCCTATAGGGTTCATATTTTCAAAATTCTCTAATCAAAAACACACCTAAAACAAATTATCAGTCTAATCACAAAGAGTCAAAAGAGTCGAACGTGATCAAAGGCTTCTGAGACCTCAAAGTTGATAAGCTTAAACTAATTGATCTCATACCTCGAGAACAGATAATCGTAGCTATAGTAAACTATCCTTTTTAATCGTTATAATGAGGCTAAACTTAATTTTCTTATTACAGGCCTGTGTGAAATAGGCAAAAGTTGGGCAAGATAATACAATTACATTTTCCTCAAAGAAGAAGGAAAACAAGTCCACTTTCTTACAAAGATAACACATTTTTTCTTGTTTGGAAGCACTGGTACTATATACAACTATAAACACTAACGTGTGGGATTAATAGTGGCAAGAAAGAAACAATGTTGGTAGGTCGTTCGTCAAAGTTACTTGACATCAAGATTGAGTATAAGTTGCTTCAACAACCAAAATAATTCAAAGATTTCGGGAGCATATTTGTTCAAGTTTAAAAAGCAGACCAAAAGCTGGAGACATGATGCCAAAAAGCAAACAACGTAGCGTAACCACTGAGATATTTGCAGTCAAACCTAGCCATACAAGCGAAGACAAGAAAATGGTGAATCAATGCAATATGTACACCTATCTAGACCAAGCACGGGCAATAACCAAAAAGGTTGATAGAAAGATTATCACTTGCAAAACGAAAGTTGATCAAGACCAAATTAAGCCCGAAAAGGATAAAAATAGAAATACAGTAATTAGGGATATGATTGATACCAAACCCACGCTTGAATTCTTTCAGAGAAGAAACTGAAATGGGTTGGACAACCAATGTGAATGAACCAATTCCAGTCAGTAGCAATGACGTACCACAGCAAACTGTCAAACACAAAGCCAAGGGGTAGACCAAAGAGGTGGGCTGACGGAGTGAAGAGGGCTTTGGTACCCACAGGGTATCACCATGACAAAGGCTACACACCAGGCACAAAAGTGACGTCAACTCCCCACAACATGGTACAAGCACAGAAATAAAGTCAAGTCATACACTGCTAGACTGCTTTACGTCACACGCTATATACTTTCAAATATTGGTTTCATCATTTTGTCCAGAAAATACTTGCAAAACCACGGGCAAAAATTCACCTAAAGGCTGAAACGTTTTAAATACGACGTACAAGTACTGCTTTTTTGCACTTTTTAGCTATTGTTTTAGTTCTTAAATTTTAGAAAATAACACAATCGCCACAAGCGCACGTGATCACTTCCGATTCGTATCCGCGCCTTTTCTACTCTTTATCTCAGTTTGTCTGTTAAAGCATAGGACTTCACTTGTAAAATGTACAATCTTTTCCCCGTGTTCAGGTGTATTCAGTCATTTCGGATCATACACAATTATTATAATTAACTGATGTAATTAATTATATTCATACAAGAACAATAGAAGAACCCTAAGTACAGCGTGTATGTGTGATTAGAGTTCCCAAACAATCCTCGTATTAAGCTGCAGCTCGAGTATCTACTGTGAGTGAAGTTGATGACATTCTAATTGCCAAAGCAACGTTGTAAATTTTAATACATGGGCATTACATGAGCTGGTTGACAGCAAAAACAGATAAATCAAATGCAAAGATTTAAATGCATGGTAAATCTCCAATTGAAACAGGGGCATCAGTACTGTTCGATCAAACTCTCTCTTGATAATGAGTCCAAAGGCGCATCAGAATACATTGGAAAATTTACCCATATGTCACATACGTACAGATGAAGGAATCGGTTTGCAAAACAAAATTAATATTTTTATACGATGTTTATATTCGTTTCTAATCAACACACACACACCTTCATTAACGACAATGCAATTCATTGCAAACATTTCGGTAGGAATGGTTAAGAATTGTTATGACAATTGGTGATTATTGATGTCAGTGTTCTACGACTTCACTGATTTCCGTTACATAACAACCTCTTGGGAATGAAAGGCGTCATTACTACAATCTGTCAGTTCCAATTTGGGAATATACCACATTAAAAAGCTGCATTCGTAGTTGTCAGTCAGCGAAGTGGTAGAAGTTCTTGTTAACAATTTGAAGCACAGCTTATTATTCAGAAAATGTTGAACGCCAAATACTTTGGTTACTCATAATTTCTCCTCATTCACTGAACTATATGTTAAGCATTGATAATTCCATCTTGAAAAGAATTTTAAGATAATATTAATATTGTTATTCCCGGTGTTATTCCCTTATTTCAAATTTGTTATTACAAAAATAAAAGTGTACTTACCGTACGAACTATCCTTTTAGGAAATATTCCACTTTTAGAATTCCACGATCGCGTTTTGTTCCGTTAGAGCATAAAAATCACTAAAACTGTTCCATAAGGAGAAATAATGGTTGGAGTTAATTTGTTAGCGTCCTTGGAGTTGATTCTGAGCGATGAAAAATGCAATAGTAATATCCTTCCCTTTATTTGCAAAACGCTATAATTGCTCGGTGTCGTAACGGTCTGGCTGGCTGGCTGGGGTAAATCGTATAAAGCTGTCGAAAGCACACGATGCCTGTGAATGGAGACGAAAGAGGAGGATGGGTGAATATTAATAACGCTACACAGTGACAAGACGTAGCGTTGCACTGAGCCACAGAAATATCTGGTATATGAGTAAGGGCGCCATCATAGTGCACCATCTTTTTATGCTGAAATTTACATTAAAACAGTAATGAGGAATGATTCAAATATCAATATTTATCAGTCTTGGTGAGTTATGTAAGTAGTGAGAATAACATGTATTCCAACAACAAAAGCACTTTTATATAAAAAATTACATGAGTAACATTCATGAGAAAATGGGAATAGGTAATGGCGAAAACAATCAGAAAATATAGCATAAAGAAGATAAAAATAATAATAAAATTTATAACAATAATATTTATATAATAGTTGTATCAAATTAGATTGATATTATTTACACTTTTGAGTGTTCGAGTACCATTAATGTTATTCTGATTACTATATTTAAAACATATTTAATTAAATGTTCACGTTGATATTGTTATTGTTATCTCTGTTATTAATCGTTGCAGTTTTTCTCTTGACCATGCATGTTGACTCACTCAAGAAAAAAGAACGAGAATATCAACAATATTCCAACAACAACAACAGCATCAATAACCTAACAATAACTTAAAACAACAGCAACAACAAATATAACAGCTATCGTTCAACTTTACGAAATTTTGACCAGCTTGCTAAGTATTTTTTTATTATTTTTTTCGATACATAAACATATACTGCTGAATTTGAGAAAGACATGGTTAATGATGAACCAAATCATATTTTAAATTGAGTTGATTTACTGTTGATTTATAATAAACTACTCATTTGTTAAATAAAGGGCTTGTGAGGGGAACCTCAATTTTGCGTAAGGTTCATTCGAATTAAGATTTTACTCAACAGAAATGTTTTATGTCTGATTTAAATTAAAAAAAATACAGTGATCTCAAGTTGATTTTTTCACAATTTATATTAAGCCACAATGAATACTTATTTTTTTAATGCTCTTTGTGTCTCTCAATTACTATGTTGCGTTATATCAATATGTAATATATCCTTTTGGTCACAACAGGCAATTGAATGTCGGGAGGCAACATGCAACTTAAACTGCATTAATACCACTTTCCGCTATATACAGCTTTGGCAAATTATATTGATTGATCAATTCTACCGTTGATTATAAATTCACTTCCGCAAATTAACTTCACTTTATATTGTTCAACTTCTACATTAATTATATATGATGAAATAACGAAAACAGCATGTCAGGTACTAATATCTACCGCTGAATTTTGAAAAGATGATTTATGATTTAAAAAATAATACGGACAATAAATTTCTTAGAATTTGTAATTTACAATTGAACTCCAAAAATATTTATAATGATGCCACATAAAATAAAACCCCGAACTATCAATCATGCAGTAGTCATGGTAATCGTTACATACAGCTAGGATTATGATAATGGAACATTCACAGAAATGTTATAACTTACACTTTGACTATAATCTCAAAGACTCCAGGATGGCCTTTTAACCTATATCCTGGCCATGAACCATAAGATCCCTCTGTACATCATTCTGACAATTTTAGTCAATATTCGTTTATTTCTGACAAATTTAAAACATGAATGATGCAGAAAGCCTATGCATGGAGCTCTCGATTCATGCTAGTAGGGAAATATTCCGATATATTCCAAAACCCTTGCATTTTGAGTAGCCGTTGTCAAATATGTTCAATGTATATTAATACAAAGCATGCAAGTAATATTTTTTTTCAATTAGGTATAAGCTCCGTTTGTTTTCAGCAAACTTGAAACATACCCTGTTTATGTGTAGTTGCATCATCTATGAATTATAACGATAAAAGTAAGATGCTTAAATAGTGTTATTTAATCAGGTTTTAAAAATCAACATAAATAATTTCATTTCTTAAACACTTGAGTGTATAAGGGGGTCCACGTGGACCAGAGATTTTCTCTTTTTTTCTAGATTATTTTTCCCAAAACTTTTAAGTGATTACGTAAATATCAGTTGCGCATATTTTGGGGTAAAAATATGAAATCGGTAATGGCGTTTTTATGCTAATTAGCATAAATAAGCATTTTGGTGGAGCTATTCAAAACTTGTTTTGTCCCTTATATCATACTGGAGTAAATTTTTAAATTTTAATTTCAGCAATGTATTTATGTTCCCCTATTATGAGCCCTATTTTAAAGGCTGACTCATAGATTTCCTGATGAGGGCACACTCAATTTTCTTTCCAAACATATCGTGTTTTTGCATATACACAATGCATGTCCATATAATACTCACTGTGTGAAATAACTAAGCTCAAATCGAATTCCTTCATGTAGAAAATCACAACTTTGTTATAAAATTCTTTTTTTTTTATGCACGGACCCACCATAGGGGCCCGGTTATACTATGCATAAATGTTTACTGTATGAAAACGAAACATCCGATTCATCTCTAACTTTGGAATTATTAAGTATTTTTGGTTACTATCTTTATTTCTACTTGTCTATTTTTAATTTCTACACCAAAATATTTTATTTCGAAATCTCTGAGTCAGCCTTTAATGTCCTTCGGGAAAGTGATTTTTTGACCGCTATTTTAAATAGGTACAACCTATTTTCATTTTCCTGTCACGTGGTGACCCCATCAATGACCAGAGTTTTAGTTTAAAAAATCTTTATGTGTCTTGACATCGGTGATATTTTGCAGCAGCCAAGAATATAACAATCCAGATAGCTGCAATCACCTTACAATCCTGTTTGTCAAATGTGTCCACTTTTAGGATAAAAAATTGTGCTCTTTGACTCCAAAACAAGTATTTATTACCTCAGCAAAATTACGCTTCTATGGAGCATGAAGCAAGTTATTCGGCTTAAAGGCTGGCGGGGCTACTTAACTTTAACTGCAGTTTGAAATGGCTGACCAATTTTATATACACTAGCAAGTCCAACTATAACCAGAGCTAGCCGGCAGTAGCCGAGTGTGAAAACAGAGGCGATAACAGAGCTACTTTCTAATTAATGTCGGAAGCTCGGGGAACAATTCTATTGCTGCATAAGCATAATGAACACAGCTACAAACACTGTACTTTCAGAGGCAGTTGTACCATATGGTTTTACCGTAAACGACAAATCATTCTATAATATGGACTTTAATTCCATCAAGAACAATCCCTCGTTGAAGGAAAGGTATGGTATTTAAAACTCGTTTAACCCAGAAAAATCTTGTCTACAATTCACAGACCTCAGTAAGACGAGTAGAATTGTATGGCCATTTTGGCTGCCCAAAACGAATCTGACATGCATTTGGATGTCAAAGGAATTTTGATGCGGTTCGTTAGATTTTAAATTTTAAATGTAAAATCAATGTTTTTAGACATAACTTCAAAAAGTAATGGTCTTCTGAACCTATTTTGTCAGAAACACGCACTCGATGCTTTTGTATATTCTATAAATATTGACAAAGGAAAAATATAATAATATTGTGTTGAATTGCGAAGGGCTTAAATTTTATGCTATGTTATTGGTATTGTAGGGTGCAAATCAGTAAATAGAATAGCCTTTCTGTCAGTAGACAAAAGAACATGAGAAACACCATTGTATCACTGTTGTGAAAAGCATTGTATCACTGTTGTGAAAGTGCAATTGTGAAAAGCATTATATCACTGTTGTGAAAGTGCAATTGATTAACTGGTATACAAAAGTGTTAACTGAAGCATGCCACAACAGCGGTGCAATGAACGTTCACATGTCCTTTTGTAAGTCTACTGGCTTAATGGCTATTCTATTCATGGCTCTGCACCCAACAATATAATTTATTTAAAATTGAATCCCTTCGCAATTCAGCATAATGATTACATTTTTCTTTTGCCATTATTTATTGCCATACCAAAGCGTCTCTGTTTCTGACAAAATAGTTTGAGAAGAACATTGCTTTTTCAAAGTCATGTCTAAAATTGCCAACATTTCCCATTGACTTTACATGCAAAATTTAAAATCCAAGAAACCATATCAAACATTAATTTGACATCAAAATGCTTATCAGATTCATTTTTGTCAGACAAACGGCTGGACTGATTTAACTCAAAATTTGTAACCAGATGTTTATCGTAATATGCTTACATGTGAAGGAGAAACGTCATATGAAAAACCATACCATGATCGGGTCATCAATTTAAAATATTGAAAATAAAGTACTAATATGTGAGGAAATATTGAGGATCATTTCTCATCATTAACACAATAATGTGTAATAAATTGAGCTATTAATCTCTCTTTCAGGAAGCTAATGGTCCACAAATCATCATTGGGGGGGGGGGGGGGGGTTATTATGTTTTATGCTAGTGGACACTTTCCTACGTGGAATATGAACACACTGCATGAGTCCACAAAACTAGCAAGGGAATAATATGAAGGTAATTTATGGAGCTTACTTGAGGTTTGCAATTGATATTTTTTAGTATACATTAATACGCCCTCCACAGATGTCGATTTGGGCATACGAAGAAACTAAGAAACCGCAGATGTAGCCCATATCATCTTCGGTTGCAAAACTTAAGCGTTTCCGCCATGAAATTAACCAGCGGATTGCTTTGGCCAAAGGGGAAAGATGAATTTTCAAATGAAACTAAGGATTTATTTCCCCCTGAATAGTTAATATATTCCAGAGATTTCAACAGTGCGACGCTCAAAGCCATGTCCCATTCTAACCTATTGACCGTGCATAGGTGAATTGACTAAACTTCATGACGAACTACTGTATTTACTTAATGGCCAGTTTTACTGCAAGCCGTCTCTTGTCCCTATTTTTTGTCCCCTTATGAATAATCTTTCCCCCGGGTTTGATGCCTATCTTTATTTCAACATGTCCTATCAGGTGAAGAGATTAGTTTATGTACGCCACCTGTGCTATTCTCGATCGAGAGTCACCTGCGGACATGTCTATGTGAAACAATGCAAAATACTTACAGTGTTTTCTCAAACAAGTATTTATCGCTTGGTATCAGGGAGGTCCAGAAAATAAGAAATATCACAACCTTGACAGGAAGCCCAGGGCTAGATGACCTTTTATCACTTTGGAGAAGATTCGAAGTATTGCAAAATTAGGCCATGTGACAGTGTAAATAAGAGGTCTTTCAAATCAGTTAGGAGAGGGGAGAGGAGTAATAATTATGAGGAAAATAGAAAAGATTTGACAGTGAATAAAGGATAAGTTTGGTAAAATTGGAAAAATATGTGTATGTATATATATATATATATACTATACGTTGAAAAGAATATGAAAAAAAGCATCGGATGTGATTCCACAGTTTGATTGGAAGCTTTTAGGCTAAAAAAAGCCTTTTTCATCCGCAAAAACTACAACAGAAACAGAAGAAAGAACTGAGAAAACAATTGAAAAAAGATATCATAAAAAAAATTATACAGAATGATCTATACACAATGATGAAGGTTTCGCAAGAGGTGTGTGCGCAACACCGCTATCATTCTAATGTGGACGATTAGGTATCACGCACACTACACGGAAACAAATGTTACGAAAACACAGCATGGGCATACAACAACAAGGAACGCTTTGGAAAGCACAAGAAAAATAGTGTGAACGGCCATATGAATATTAATTAAGAGGCCGAAGGGAACACTGCGTACATTTGAATGCAAAAAAAGAAAGCAATAAATGAGCTAAAATAGAGGAGAAACTACACCACCAAGAAAAGGAGGAGAAAGCTCCGTGATGGGACGACAACGCAATGTGTAAAAAAGCGGAAAGGTATGGATGTCCGGACTGGACCAAAAAAACCGGGGGAAATCAGAGGGAATAGTGCGCCAATAGGACAAAAACGGAGGAAGTGGAGGAATACGGTGAAGGGAGATGCATGAAGCACAAAGGACGGACCGCCAGATAGGGGTCAAAATTGATGCCGAAGGGGGTGATAGTTTTAAGTTTCCTATCCAAAAAGATTCACGGTGGAGAATGATGGCATCTTGTTTCTTGGGATTTTTTCATGGCCTTGCAGAACAAATCATTTACGCCGTGGTCAGGTAAGTTAAAGTGCTGTGGGCCAATTGGAAGAGATTTACCACGGTCATTTTTTATGTTTATGTAAATTTTTGTATTAGTAAAACAGTGGTCAGTGCGTAAGTGTGATTCCAAACACATTGCATGGTACATTTTCTACATGTGATGAGGTAAATAACCCAGTCCTTTTATCATGATGTGCGTGGTGATGGGGAAAGATTCATTGGTTGTGAGCTAGTAGTAGTTGAACTTTTTCCTTCGATAATCGCAATCACGGACAAAGACATTTTCTTGGCTGCATCGGGTGAATCAGTCTCCAATGATGAAGTTTGGATCTCAGGAAGTGTGATGACACTTAGAAGAGCCTTAAGGTCATAGGGCGGCCGAACGACATGCTTGTAACCGGGTGGGTGGTTATTGGAAAACTTTCTGTAGGCGTTGTGATTTATGTAGAGTATAAATACTGTTAAATGAAAAGGATTTGCGGCACATGAGAAAAGTTTGGGGGTTGTAAGTCAGAACAAGAGGAACTCTGGAGGTTTTTCTTCTTTTGTTTATATTGGAGGAGATCCTTTCTCTCGGAGGATGTTAGGGGATTTAGCCTTTCAAATTCCTTTCATGATTGAGATCATGTGGTATTGCCCTCTTCTCAAGGTGTGTGGAGAGCTTATAGGTGATGATTGGCGTCAACCTCGTCTGAGCATATCCGACGTATCCGAAGACTCTGACTATACGAAATGTGGAGAAATATGTTTTGGGTGCCAAGAGAGGGGTTCAGAACAGGTGGCTGCAGTCGGTTTGCAGGTAGAGGCGGCTGTTTTGAGTTTCATCGTTGTTTGTGCTCACACTAAAGTGTCAAGAAATGAGAATGATACTGAAGGACCTGGAGGATTTCAAAGGTAAATTTTATGGTTTGGTGCGAAGTTGTTCAGATGAATCTTTGAATTCCCCAAACTCATCTTCAGACTCAAGTCCATACAAAAAAAACACATCATCAATGTATCGTTTCCATACAGGACGAGTGGTCGGAAGCATGAAGCATTCGTTTTCTAAAAGTCAATGAAAAGAATTGCGTCAGGAAGGCGCAAGACATGCCATGCTGGCCTATAATTTGAAGGTAATGGGTGCCGTCAAATTCAAAATTGTTGAGTGGTCAGAACCAAGGATCAAGGAGAACGGTGAGGGTCAGGGTAGACGGTTGTTGCTCTTGTCTGGAATCGAGAGCTAACTTGCAGGCAGAGAGGACATCAGCATGATTAAGTTTGATATACAAAGAAAAATACCATCGGCCGACACAAGGAAAGCTTTCAGAGGAAAGCGGACTCAAAGAAGAATTGAGGGACGTCGATTGTGTTTGCATAACGTCGGTAGTTGTCTTTCAGATACGACGGTTGGTTCTGAGCAAGCGGACGAACGAAGGTACATATCACGAAAAAGCGGGAAATTGAAACTGTGGGGAGGAAGCAAAACGGAAACAATGGGGCGACCTGGTGGCGAGTCCCATCTTTGTGAATCTTCGGTGAATAAAAAAATAATAGAGGGCACAGGAGCTCTTTGAAGATCAAAGCTGCTTCTCTCAGGATCGATCTGTCCATTTTGGTGACTGCTTTGTGTTGTGATCATTTTGATTGTTTGTTTTGGAGTAGGGTCTTGAAGGCTTGGAGGTTATGTCATCAGATAGTTGGCGTAGGCCTTCATTGACATACGTCGCCATCGTGTTGTGGTTATCGTTAACATTACTATTGTACCTCCTGTATATGCAGGCTTGATAACGATGGATGTGTCGTTTCTGAGCCTTCTCAGCGCAGACCCTTTCCCCTTTAGTTAGATTGTTCCTTGGACGCGGTGTTGGTTTTAGCCATCCTGGACTTGCGACCGTCCTTGACAAGTCATATGATACACAGAAAGAATTGGGAAAGTATAGTCCTTAGGGGTCCAACGCTATCTTCGGATGGAAGGGATTAGGTTTATACTCCGCTTCGGTTTGTCCTACATCACTACCTTCTTTATAGAAATAGTCAAGGCGAATCATGCGTCTTTTGAACTCTTTTAGATCTCCGTCCATCTTCAGGAAGGAGATCAACGTGAGGAGGGGTAGGACAGAAGCCAAAGACCTTTACCTAGAAGGGATTGTTCATTATGGCGGTGAGAGAACGTGGCTAGAAAGGTTAACAATGGTGACACCAGGAGGTGCTGTGCAGTATTGCACTGTGTGACATTTTCATTGCATGGTTGAGTATCTTCGGTATTATCAATAGTACAAAACATTAGATAAAGTTTAGATTTGATTATCGTATTAAATTCATTTTCAATATGGTTTGTTCTATCTGCTCTTACTACAAAAGACAGACGTTTAGGAGATGCTGGAGATAAGTTAGACATGGTAATATCTAAATAGTTGGTAACAATGTACTGTTATCAACAGCATGATCAAGTGAGGTAACATAGCACGGTATCAGACCCCTCAGCATGGATATTGTTGAATGTCCTAATCTCAGTTTGGGTATAAGCGGGTGTTGGTGTAAAGGTTGGATCAGCAGAGGGGAGGACGTCACAAGATCGGTTTAGCAATCCCTTCGTGACAATGCACTGTGGCCGTGTGATACTGTTGGTGATACATTTAGAGGCAAATCCTATTTAAAAACCAGCTGATTCTTCTGTACATTACTATCCCTTGTGGGAATAATTGAGCCTCACTAGTTATCATGAGCAGTGGGAGTGGGTGTAGTTTTCTTTTTGTTTAAGAAACATGGGTGTGATTTCTAAGATATTTTTCTTATTGCATCTTCTGGATCTACATTTTTTCTTAGACCTGGAACTAGTTGAATTAGAAGGTAGAATAACATGAGTGTGAGTGGAAACATCAATGTTGAGATCACTTATTAAGGTATTACATAATGTACGATCTTTAGAGAGTTTTCTTTCCTTAACCAGTTTTTAATTCAGATCTTTGCTGCATGTCTGAGGTATGGAGTAATGATCGGTGATGAATAAGATTTAGAGTTTGTTTATCACACGCACATACATGATAATGGACTGGGTTATTACTCATCCCATGTAGAAAAATGTACAATTGCAATATTTGGAATCACCGTACGCACTGTACAACAGGTTAAGAAGTACAAAAAGGACATTAAAACATTACAAAACACTGACCGTGTAAATCTCTTCCAAATTGAAACACCACTGTAACTACAGGACAAGGCATCGTAAAATGATTGTGTACGCAAGGCATTGAAAAAATCACACAAGAAACAAGGATGCCATCATGTTCTCCACCGTGAATCGTTTTGGATTAGGAAATTAATAACGATCACACCCTTCGGCATTCAATGTGACCCTAGCTGCGGTCCGTCATTTTTCTTCATTGCATTCGCCCTTCACCGTATTCCTCCACTTCCTCCGTTTTGTCCTATCTGGCGCAACTATCGCTGATTTCCCCCGTTGTTGGTCCAGTTCGGACATCAATACCTTGTACATGTGTTTACCAAATTGCGTTTCGTCCCATCACGGAGCTTCTCCTCCGGTTTTCGTGGTGGTGAGTTTCTCCTCTATTTTAGCTCATTTTATTGTTCTTTTGCATTCACTGTTATACAAGTGGTAACTTCGGCATCCTTAGAATTGCAATATGGCCAGTTCCCGTTCACAATAGTTTTGCTTGCTGCGTTGCCAAATGCGTTCCTTGTTGTGGTATCCAGGTCTAGTGTTTTCGTACACATTGTTCCTTGTTTTTGTTAGGTGTGCGTGATACCATAATCGTCCACATTTAGAATGATAACGGTGTTGGCACCCAACCTTTGGCAATCCTTCATCATTGTGTAAGATCATTCTGTATAACGTTTTTATATATATTTTTTCATTGTTCTATCTTTCTGTTCTGTTGTAGTTTTTGCTGATGAAGGCTTTTTAGCCCGAAAGCTTCAAAATTAAAACTTGGAATGCACATCCGTGTTTTGAATATTTTTTGCACTATTTATTTTACGCAAAGAGAGGAGTGAAGGGGTCGGCAAGGAAAATAAGTGGGTGTAGTGCAATATATAGATCAGAGACGATAGATGCATAGATATAGTTATATATATATATATATATACTATATATATATAATATATATATATATAATATCTATATTATATATAGATATATTATATTATATTATATATATATTTACCCCAAATCGGATAATATAGAAATGCGACCACACAAATTTGCTCAGACATCGGTCAGGATAATTCCAATTTCTTAAAGACTTGCCAATTCCATGTCCTACAAAATAACTACATGCCTAGCTACCTGTAGGGTCCCACTTCCAGTAAAAGTACCCGGAAGGGTCAATTGCCTAACTTATTGAAGAAAGAAGTTCCATAGAAATCATTTCTTAACATTTATCTTATTGCCATACAGTACCTATGAAATATTGATATAGTAAATTGTCTTGGAGTCAAATTTAAATGTATGCAAAGTAATTTACAAAATGCACAAATACCAACTTTAAATCTTGAGATAGCATAAAGAATTAGGGACTACGAATATTTACAACATTTTGTATGATTTTTTAAAATTTGGCAAATTAGAAATTTTGAACCAAATATAAATTAACATTTATTGCCAAGACACAATTTTCCGCCCAATAAGTACTCAAGAAAACCATGCAATTATTATCCCACCTTCGCATTAAACCTCCCTTTCACTTGTTTTTCAATTCACCTTCAAAAAACCACTTACACTAAATTTTCACCACAATTTAACCACCGTATTAAAAACAGATGAAATGATTCAAATTGAGCCAACTTTAAAATAAGGTTTGGGGAATCCCGAACCCAACCAGGTAAAGTGCCAAGTCCCATTATAGTTTCCAAAAAACAAATTTCAAACCATCCCAAATCATTTGAAAAATAAAAAAAAGAAGGAAATTAAATTTAAAACTAGAAAAGTACCCAATCCAACAAGGTAAAGTTCCAAGTCCCCACCCCGATGTAAACTACGTAGAAGTTATTTGGTGCATCCTTCAATTTTCATATTACACTACCCAATCTGCCTGCCTTAATTAAAGACCATTAATAACCTGGTAATTTCCAAGCCCCTTCCAGTAAAATACCCAGACAGAATTACTAAAACTACCCCATAACTACCATAGGCCCACCTATGCATTATAGTACAAAATTACAGAAAATGTTAACAAGTTGCACCAATAAATTGGCAAGGGAACCGTACCCCCCCAAAATTGGGGGGTGCGGAGGGTGGGAAATTTTTTATCGGAAAACCACCTACACTCTCGTGACAGAATGGCGTTCGTGACCAAACAATTAAGCCTTGCAGCCCCGCGAAAAGGGAGGAGAGGGACAATTGAGTAAAGCAACACCAAAAGGACAAGCAGTGATTGTTGTCATAACACCTGACAAAATGCCTGGAGTATCGGGATGAAACTATTTCCTTCAAGAGGTAAATCAGTTATTTCAATGCTTCAATAAACTCATATTATGTTTTTAAACCAAAAGCAAATTGTAGCCAAAGCAAATTTGAAAATATTATTATAACGCCTTTAAAAACGGACGCCAAACACAAATATATTATGTCTGCAGAATTCTATATATAAATATATATATATATAGATTATAATATATATATATAGATATATATATAGTATATAATATATATATATATATATTATATTATTCTATATTCAGCGCTTCACAATGTACATAAACAGTGCAAGAATGAACACTAGAGCATTTAGAACTTTCATTGTTATCGACAAGATAGCATTTGGGGGGGTTTTAGAAAATTTAGTGATTTTTTTTTTTTTAAATTTTATTGAATAATTCTGGTTTAAACCTAGATTTTCACAAAGTGCACCTATAATGCTACTAATATGAACACCTATCCATGGTATGCAATTTTTCGTTTAGTGCAAGAAAGATTTTCCACATTGTACCCTAATGATAATATGAAACTACCATGTATACAATTTGTGTTAGGGACCTACAAAACCCCATATGGCCACGTATGACCTTATTTGACCCCATATTCTTTTCACTCAGCCACTTGGTAGAATAATACGCAAACAGAATGTGTATAAAGAAAGTGTGTAAGTAATGAAAAATGAGTACTTCCATCACTGAAATCAAACGGCAATGTAATATAGGTTAGTGCCCCACTTTAACCTACACATAGCATAAAGGAACGCAATTCTTTAAATACACTAGGTAAAGGATCCCCTATTTGTTGATAATTCTTTACGTGAATTTTCCAAATATTTACTCTTTGAAATCTTTAACCCAATTTGCGTGAATGAAAATTGCCTGGGCCACAAATTCGAACCAGGAACATATAACATAAACACAGGTAATTACCACATAGATAATTTTCAAACTTACCAGCACTGAATTCTACAATACAAAGGATTACACGTCACCGAAATTGTGCGTTCAAATTCAGAACTCTCCATTATGGCATTGTTTCGGCGATTGATGAGCTTGGTGGAATATTCCATCCCATAATAATTACCACGTGAAACCGACAATGGGCTAATATCAATATTACTGAGATTTAGTTTCAGAATACCTTGCTAATGTTATATATATCCCTAACACCCATTATGGCCATTTTTGCATTTGGCGGGGATTTGGCTCAAGATGTAACAAGACAAATAACGCGCTACCTCCCTTTTTTGCAGCGGTGATCGCCAGGTTGGTAGTCATTTCCGAAAATGACGTTTGGGATATAATCTAAAGTCTCCTTAATACGGCCGGAAAGGTTTGAAAGAAAGAAGAAAGCAAGGAGACTAATTAGTTTTAACGCTCTACGTTATGGTATTTTGTATTTTTGAGACAGTGTTGATGTAGCCGCCGAAAAGAGCTGCACTGAGCATGTTTTGTAGTAATTTTTATCTCTCTTGCTACAGAAGTAATATGATGTCGCTGATATAACGCATTCGTTTGCGAATAACTGTATTCACAATTTAATTGCATACAACTATGGGATCCTTTCACGGAAGGTAAATTATGTTGAATGTACATTTGTTGCCTCCAGATCATCCACGCATGCAAAGAATACAATACATACACCTGGTTCACCTGAAAATTTCAGATATTTATGCAGGTGATTCTTTTGTTTTCACTGCATGCTTGGGTTGTTCTCACAGCAGCCGACAACATCCCGCTGGGTTATTGTTATCACTGCCATTGTTAAAATAGAGTCTCTTCAACAGACTTTAGTAGGCGTCTGTGAAAATTTGATATCCGGGTTTAATAATAAGGATTTAAAACAAAAATACGTGACCGGTTAGAAGTTTTTCTGTATAACGGTTTCAGGTGGTATAAAAGGAACCATTTTTGACAAAAAAATACTACACGGTCTTCGATTTTTCTTGGGAAATTCGAACTAAATGTCCGTGTTTTCAAATGGCAGTAGTGCGTGAACTGATGCTGGTGTAATCCATGCACAGCGGGATGTTGTTGGCTGCTGTGGGTTGTTCTGGAAGAAAGTCTGGCCAAGTTAACCTATTGACCTTCCTGTGAAAGCACCCTATACGAAGGGAGAGGAGACTATAGACCCCTTGAAATTATCTGAAATGCATTAAACAGTTGAATATCAATTTCGTCTTTGGTTAATTATATCAAAATTTGATCAACGTATTCATTGAATATGAATACAGTGTCCGTGAAGATTTTCCGAATTCATAAGTGTGTCAGATGGGTCAGGTTACGGAAACTCCAGTCAAATTGTGCTCCGATTTCATCTTATGCAGCGCTAACCTGCTGATTTATGAAGCGATTTCGTCTTTACTCAAATAGCTTCAAAACGATTTCACTTTATTTCGAAATAAAAATTTTAGTGACGAAACAAGGAAACCTATAGTATGCAAATACCATATAACACATACGTCCTTGGAACTGTGTGTATTTACATTTCGTTTACTTGTAACACTTAAGTGGATAAGAGTTTTCCTCACTGATGGATAAACAAGGTGCCTAGGAATCACCCTAAGAATATGATTTTCTTGTTAGATGGTACGCATGATTTATACAATATATGTGAGGGCAATATTTTAAACACCTGACATTAAGCATGACATGTTGGTTTTTTTTTCACATATTCTTAGATTAGTATCAACCATTGGTTTTTAAGTACACGAACGTAGATTAAATCGTATGATTTAATGGCCCTGTACGATTATTATCAATAATGTCAATGTTAAAGGACACTATATTAAGCGTAAGTTTTTTTTTTATTCAAAGAACAATGATACTACTTTAACATGTACTGAATTCAAAGACATACTTCTTTCCAAATTTAAAAAAAAATATTGAGACAAGATTTGGTTCATATATGACTGTGGCACCCACGAACTCAAAACATGTATTTCTAAGCTTCATTACTAAGCTTTAAGACGAATTTAAGTGATTTGCAGCATGCTTAGACAAGACGATAGGTAACTGCTATGCCATTAAATATATGTTAGTTACCTTGTGGGAGTATTTATAATTCTATCATGTATGTGCCTGTAAATATATATATAATGAAATCATATGTACACAATTTTCGAATTTACCCACACCAGCTGTGGTTCATAGTACTCTGCAATACAAAAATAACTAATGGACACCTGTGTGTGGAATGCCGAAATTGTGCCAGATGGTTATCCAACAATATTGCACAATTACAGTAAACATGTTAAACCGGAAATTGAGTTGTACCGAAATTCATTCCCTCAATGCAATGTTCGATGGACACCCAAAATCAACATGATCAACATATTATACCCTGTTCAAGAATTTCTCACGACTTTTTTAGTCAGGTTCTTTATGTAATTTTGTTGGCGTTTTATGGAGATCAGGAAAACTATACACTTTCTGAAAGCTTATGGTTCACCGAATAAGAAAATCAATGTTGGCATTTTTTAAATCCCCTATGGCGGCCATTTTGGAATTCAAAATGGTCACCAATTTTTTGCTCATATCTCGGTCTCTGAGATTAGTAGAAGCATGATTCTGGTGTCTATACCCATGTTTTGAGGGTCAAGGAATCCAATAAGCTCATTGATAACAACATCAGATTATTTAGTTTTGGCGGCCATATTGAATTTCAAAATGGCCGCCAAATAAAGTCGCTTTTCCCCATATCTCGGTTTCTGAGACTGGTAGAGGCATGATTCCGGTGTTTATATCCATGTTTCCATGGTCTAGAAATTCAATAAATATTTTGATAGAAACATTGGATCACTTGGTTATAGCAGCCATCTTAAATTTCAGAATGGCCGCTATAGCAGTGTAGTATTTACAGACAGTGAGTCTGCAAAAAATGCGATAATGTGCAAATTGAAGTCTTGATATGTCTGTTACATGCCTGGTAGGAACTATTATCTGGTAATTTCGTTTTTCCAACAAGCTCAACATTTAGGATGGTGGTCAATATGGCCACCTTAACAAATCTTTTAAACTTTTAAATTACCAAATATCTTTAATATGTTTAGTTACATCATCCAGAAAGTATAATAAAATTGTAATTATAATCTGAGAGCTATAGGTCTTTGACAATTAGAAAGTCCAATCTGATAATATTGCTTCGTCAGCATGCTCCAATTTCAAGATGGGGGTCATATTGCCATCTCAAAGATTTTTTTAAAGTCTTAATTGCCATACCTGTTGCATATTTGGTTATATATCATCGATAAATGTGTTATACAATACAATACAAACATCATTTGATATAATACCTTATTAATTAAGGTAAAAGCGTTTACAAATAAAAAGGAATTTCGAATTTCTGTTTGGCCTAAACACGATAATATTATAGATTTAAGAGTAATAAAGCTTGAGGTAAAACACATATCATCTAATCTATAGTATAAGAAACAGTAGCAAAATAAAAATAAAATTACATGAGACAATATATGCCAATTTAAGGACATGCTCAACTCTTTGGAAATGGGTGAAATTTCACTGCTTTCTTAAAAGTAACGATGGAATTGGAGTGGCGAACAGAGATGGGCAAAAAGTTCCATATAGGCTAGGGGCTGCATTGCTCTAAAAGCCCTGTCACCCACTGGAGAAACAGTGAGGAGCATGTTGCCATCTTCACACCGCAAGACTGACCTGCCAGGAATATACAAAGAGAGGTATTCGGACAAGTACGATGGCAATTGTCCAGAAATACCCTTGTAAGAAGCATATGCTCAGAGATAACACGCTCAAAGGAGCTCTTTGAGGAGTGGGTAGATGGTGTTCTTCTGTCCTTCTTTGTTAGAGTATGGGATTGGCCTCTATGCCTTTGACCATTAAAATCCATATATAATATTTGTTTTTTTAACATGCTCCAATTCAAGGTAGTAACCCCTTCTGAGACCTTTAAACCTACAAATTGTCATATATCTGTAATATAAATAATAAATATATATTTGGTTATAGCATCCAAAAATCATTAAAGAAAAGAATATGAGATAATACGGCCTTGGCTATTAGAAAGCCACATATGGCAGCTTTTGTTTTCCTAACATACAATTCATGATATGGCCACCTTCAAACAGCCAAAAAAAACTTATGAATTGTCAGTTACATATTTAGTTTTATCATCATGAAGTTACAGAAAAAGTGTCAACTAAAGTACAAAAATATGTCTTTCCCCTTTATAGAAAATCATATCTGTCATTTTTGTTTCAACATGATCACATCTCAAAATGGTCACCTTCCAAAACCTTTAAAAAACAAATTGCCATATACCTAGGCTATCATCCAAGAACTGCTAAACAAGTGTAAATTAAAGTATGGTGAGATATATATCTTTGGCCATGAGAAACTCATATTTTTTTTTATTTAGTTAACATACTTAAAATCCAAGATGGCAGCCAAAATGGCCACATTACAAGATCTCTGAACTTATAAAAACTGTAATGAAATTAAATACAAATGAATGATATACGATAGTAGGTTTCTCTCACTACTCTTTACTAAAACTGTTAGAAAGTCATTATCTGATTTTCTCTTTTGTTAAACTTGCATAAAAAAAATCAATATGGTGGCAAATATGGGCATCTTTCAGGATCTTTAAAACCTATAAACTGCCATATATTTGTAATGTATTGACACCCATCTAAAACATCTTTAACCAAATGGTTAAAGATAGATCTCGTACTTTTTACACTTTTTATCGTAAATTTCGGGAATATGCTAATATTAACATATTACAGATGTTTTTGAGATTTTTGAAGGTATTCATTGTGGCTGCCAATCCATCTTGAATTTTAAGCATGTTTACAAAGTAAAAACATTAGATATGAACTTCTAATAGGCAAATTGATGACATAATATCGCATACCTTTTTAAGGCAAAACTCTTTTACTTGGCAGCCATTTTGAAATTCAAGATGGCTGCCATGTCGAAATGATCCGTTGTTATAACAATGTTATATTGGATTCCTGGACCCTGAAACATGGGCATAGCCTTGGGCTATAGACACTAGAATCATGAGTTTACTGGTATTAGAGACCGGAGTGTGGGCAAAAAAACGTCTTCCCCTTGGCGGCCATTTTAAAATTCAGATGGCTTTCCCAACCACATGGTCCATTGTTGTTATTCATGTTCATATTGGATTTCTGGACCCTGAAAACATGCGTATATATGCCATAATCATGCCTCTACTAGTTTCAGAGACATGTATCTCAAAAAGCAACTTCCCTTGGCGGCCATTTTGAATTTCAAGATGGCCGTCACAGCCACATGATCTAATGTTGTTGCATTGAGATTGACACCCGCCAACAATGTGTTTAGATGGCGGAATTACGTTTCTAGGTGCTTTAGAAGCCAAGATATAGCACATTATAGGTTCAAAATGGCGGCCATTTTGAATCATCCAAGATGGCTGCTTATATGCGTTTTAAAAAAAAATGCCAACATTGATCTTCTGTTCCTGTGACAGCTGAACTTTAGAAAAATGCAAAAAAATAGCAAATCTCCATAAAAAGCCAACAAATAGTAATATATTTGAACATAGTGAACCAGACTATTTACTTTAGGTGTAATGTGATTGTTGTTGATTTTGGTTGGAAAACAGAAGCACCATACTATTTTACATTCCGCAGACAACCTGACCTTCAATCCATACGTTGTCACCATGGCCTGACATGGCCACCTCTACATACAACATTTTTAACAAATACAATTGGCCAATCTTATTGAAGTAATTACCTTTTTTCACAATTGTCAAAACATATTTCGAAACATGCAAAAAATAAAAAAAAGTCTCATTGACCCCGTTAATGCTGTTGTTGTATGGTACTGTTTTTAAGGTAATCTCTATTCCGTCCTAAATCCAGAAATGATATCTCTATGTCGTAACTCACAAGATCACGTTATTCACTTCAGTTGTCGAAGTTCATTACGACTTCAGACTCCTTAATTTCACCCTGACATTGTAACAGCATTAATTTACAAGATGCCATTCCATGGTTTGTCCGTATCTCCTTTGCGAGTGTCCATTCAGTGATTGCTCGCTGGGATTATTCTCTTTCATTCGTAATTTCATTACTTGGCGAGTTTCTTTAATAGGAACCTACTTTCGCTTCGCTCTCTTCACTTTCATGATATTACCTGGTCACGAGGATGGCATTGGTTTTTCCTTTAGCCTTTAGTTGGAATGCTTCTTTATACTATCTACGAGATAATTAATAACTCTTTTTCAATTTTCTTTGACAGTTTTTTCTACTAGTCTGGGATGCAAACCTTCATTGGTCGAGATTGAAAATATGCAATGGGTAATTAAAACCTTCTTCATCACATTCATGGACAGAACTACTGGTAACTGTATGAGTTATCCTAAATTCATAATTCATGACACAATAACTTTTATTGTTGGTGCTTCTCTATGTTAAGTGCAAAATTCTTGAGGCACGAATTTAGAATACTATGGTTTCGTCCCTAAGGTACTTCAGAAACAGTTCTGCTGTCACCAAACACGCCTATTTAATAATTCCACAAATCACCGGACTACTTTCAAACTTGTCTGGAAAGCGACAAATAAGGTTAAAATGTATGTTATGATAGCCTCACACCTTTTGGTTATAGTTCATTCCTAATAGAAATTCAAAATGTGCGGAAGAATGACGTTGTATTGCTTAGAATCCGTCGGCATTCTGACACTTTTGCGCTAGCTATTATTGTTTTTGACGCCGATGCGTCTGCTGAAAGGAAAAGTTGATGTAGCACATATCAATTTTTCAAAGATTGAATGGAGATGATGAGCCGTTGGCACTTGTAGTCTTGTATTAGTATCAATGAATACTTCAAAGAACTGCAAATCAATTGTGTGTAAATCGCCTTGGGAATGGGGAAGGCAAAAGTCAGATGGAATCAAGTAATACATGGTGCTATTACGAAAGGACATAGTAATTGGGTCACAGTGTTGTTGAAAACATTACTATTTTAAAGAAGAAACTAAATTCCCAAATTTCAAGAATGCACAAACAGACACGTGCAAGACGGCGATGTCATTGTTCTTAATTAAAAAAATGTCACCAAAGATGTCAGACAAATGTTATTACAACAAAGGATAACTGAATGATATTTATGGTGTTTTGTTTATTTCTATAATTTTGTATACTTTTTGATAAGTTGTCTGAATTTTACCTAATAAAAGTTAATGGCTTAAAGTTGGGTGACCCGATCGACAACCTCGTCCTTTCACTTTACTTCTTCAAAATTGAGAATTTGTTATTCTCATTACACAGTGAATTTTCAGGCTAGGCAAGTGTTTTAATTTCATGTGGCAAAACCATACCTGCATGTGCGTGACATCACAGGAATTAAGTCTTAATAAATGTAAATTGTTGTTATGCGGCTTCCTCACAAAGTGTACCAAAAAACTGCTACTACTTGACAAAAAAAAACAAGAAATTATCTCTATCGATAATATGTTCATCCGAAGGGAGGAAAGCGAAACACTCAGCTGAGTTAATTCCTTGTAAAGTATGAGCACATTCAAGGTTTTTTATACAGATTAAAACTTGCGTTGCAGGTAAGAAAAAAGGAGAGATGTGAAATAAGTTGTATTTTTATCGTGAAGCTTGCATGGTTTATTTGTATTTTAAACCAACGGATGTTATTGTAGTTGTAGTTTGGGTCATTTGAAATAATTCTTTCTAATAAGAAGAGAAACAGATGGATAAGCGTAGGAGCCTACATTACAGATGCCACACAAATTCATATACCAGAGAGGATGTGGAATTTTGATTTCAGGACAAGCAAATTGTCCACTTTATTAAATAGTTTTCTCTATAAGGGGCCTCAAAATAACATTAACTCGCATAAAACCCAGTGGAAACGGTGGGTAGGTTTAAAAATGATTCAATTCCCGAAATGTACAGAATCAGTTCTCGCGTTTTGTATGTTACAAAATTAGGCGCGTTCTATACTAATGTCTAAATTGTTGATTAAAACAACAACAGCAACAAAGCATATACAACTTATAGATTGACAAAGTATTTTGCCCTTAACCATAAACGTGCCCTTGTAGTTCAACAAACGTGGGAGTTGTTCGAGCTTGGTTTAATACAATAAGACACTTTCAGCTTCTCTTATGTAAGTTCAATACCCAGATGTTACGTGTTAAATGTGATGTTACAATATAAAAATGCAGAAAGTTTGTGAAATGTTGTGGTTTTAAACAGAAATCACAATATTTTAATTAAAGTATTAAGAAAATCCTCTTGGAACTGGATTGCAAGTAAAGTTCGTTACCTTCATCTCATTAGCTGGTCTATATTAAGAGATACAGATAATTAAATGAAAATTCGTTTCAATATTAATGAAATATTAAATGAAATTTCGTTTCAACAGCAATATGGACCCATGTGGGCTGCGACCATCTCCAGCCTGCCGATGTGGCTCGCCATCACAGACTGCAGATCACATTCTCAGTGAGTGCGATACATTTCGCCCAACGGTGGATAGAGACTTCTCAAACCCCAACCAATCAACAGTGAGCTGGCTCCACCAACTTCAAGACATTTAGCTGCTGCCTCGTACGCAAGAAGAAGAAGAAATGAAAGAGTGTTCATAATTTATTTAATTTGAGCTGATTTGAAACTACCTAGTACTCTAGGTTGGTAAACATGAGTAGAAAATAATCTTTTCCTAGAGGCATCCAAATTTGGATGCCTCTAGAGAAAAGATTATTTTCTACTCATTTATTTGAGCTATTTCAGCTGATTTCCACCTCTATAAACTCAATTAAGAATGAAGTTTCAATTAATAAAATTACAAAAGAAGATATAATAACAGGCTGTGAAATTGTAATCCAGACGAAAAAAGCTGCTAAACTTATGAAAGAAGACCAACAATTTGACACCAGTCTCCAAAATATCTGGACATTGATTAAAGGTGCAACGGGAGATTTCAGTTGTCTCTAAAAATGTGAAAATTCTGATTTTTGCACGTAAAGCTTTTTACCAAAATACCTTCATGTGAAAGGATTAAGCTGAGAATTGTTTTCTTTGGTAACGAAATTGTGTTCTAAGTTAATACAAATACTAAATTCAGCCTATGCTTTATAATGAAAAGCGAAAATCGCCTTTTTTCACTTTCAAGGCATTTCTGTAGCCAAGTACAAGTTAAGAAATCTATTGGGTGCTTATCTATATGAAATCACTACGTATGACACAATAAATAGACCTTTAAGCTTTTATTCCGGAATGACCTTAATCTTAATCTATAATGAGACGGATGCATTCGTGTATGTATATGTTTGAACACATTTCGACAGAATTTCAAATTTACTCCTGTACTAAAAGCACCTTTTTGTACAATATTCCCCACATTTTAAAAGAGATTGGACCAAAAAATCTGATTCAGCGTTCTTCAAACTACGGAATAAACATCGTCGAACGTTCTTACACTACCAAGCTAAGAGGACGGGATCCTCATTTATGGTCCTCCAAACATGTATTTTTCATATTTGCAGAGATTTGAAAACATATCGCATAATTTCATCCTCTGTGTTGGTTATATACCTTTTGTCAGTGAGTTCCCTTTTTGTCAGTATTGCTAGATGTTTGACATTATACAGATACAGAATTGACGACGTGTGTTCGTGTGCCACTATGAAAATTAAACTTGTTAAATGCAAGGGGCTATTTTGACATCTTGATATTTACTTTACTAAAAGCCAGGTATCAGATCGTCTCAGTATCATCAATTCTTATCGAATGACCGTTGCATGTAGCTAATTTGCAGTATGTTCGGAAGCTCATTACATAAGCTTGCTGCAGTCTAAGCTTTAAATAACCTATTCTGTCCAACATGGTGTCTTGTGGAAGGGATTTCTATTTTCGAGCACAAAATTTCAACATAAATCTTCAAGGGCGGATCTAGAATGGTCAAAGTGAGGGTCCAAAGAAGAAGTTATCGCGTTATCGACGAGCAGAGTTACTCATTCTCAGAACTCTTTCATATCGAGTAGGATTACTGTTGCATAGATTAATTAGCATACGTAATTACTAATTACCATAAATGTACTTGACTGACGAGTTATGAGAATCAATACAACATGTGGGTTACTAACACGCAGTGTTTAACTCTTCTTTGGATCCTCAATTTGACGATTTTAGAACCACCCTTTCTTTAACCTCTCAAGAGGAAATTGAAATAATTTATTAAAGAAATCAAGGGCCCGTATGTCCTACAAATTTCAAAGTGAGTAAAATGGTATAGGTAGCACCTCAAATCGTTTATCCTGCTTTATCGCCCGATTAAAAAAGATGTACGTTTAATACAAGACAACGGCTCAATGTCATTAATGAGTTAGAGATCAAAGGTAAATAATGGACCAACGGTCTATAAGTAAAATATCAAATCGTTCATCTTAGCTGATCACAAAGACCACTGTGTATATAAGCCTCTACTGTTAATGTTCAAAGGCTTTTCTGAGATCAAATTAGAAACTTGGTTACCATGGTGACTATAACGCAATGTTTCGAATTGTTCGTCTGTGATAATCATTCAATACAAGCCCACTTAACTATAAAAAAAAATCCTATAGATACCTGAATCTTAAAAGGAGACGTGACTTATGTTTCAAATATGTTGTTTATAAGATCGTAGAAGCATTTTTATTTTAATTTAAATTTGAAGAATTTCCAAAATTTTAGGTGATTTCCACGAGGCACTTCTGTCTTTTGAGCAAATTATGTACAACAATAGGCTACTGTTTTGTGATTTCTGTCAGAAATTACAAAATACCGAATATCTCGCAGAGATGTTTGAATCTGCACGTAAAATTAGGCATACACGATCTCTTTGTAATCATTATAAGGAAAAACGCATAACTTGATTTGTATATTTTAATAAACTGCAAATTTTACACCATTTGTTCAAAGTTCGTCGCGAATCGCAAGCCCTACATTTTTAAGGATAACTTAACAGTTTTAGGTAAAAATCTTTACTGATGCTAAAAATTAAACTAACCGACTTAGCCACTGGGGTATTTCGGTTAACTGGACAGGTGGAGATTTTTTGAGGATACAAATTTCTTTCAATTTCTTTCCGAGAACGTTTCGAAGGAACAAACAAGTAAAAGAATAGAAAAATTACATGTATGTTTTAAACTGGCCTGATATGCTGTTAATTTCTGAAAGGAAAAGCAAAATTAATGATCTTATTACATATAATGACGGTATTTTCAGTTTATTCACTTCAGGTGCGATCTAATACATTGATAAGCATTCCAAATATCCAAAAAACCCGGGTTCGAAAAAAAATTGGGGCGCTTCTTTCTGGAAATGTCCTCGTGTCTCTTTAAAGAGAGAAGAGATCGAGACAGATGGACAAACAACAAACCAGCAGAGAGAGAGAGGGGGGAGAGAAAAAGCGCGCGTACATCACTGTACATAAAGACAAACAAATCAGAGCGCGCTTTCCGTGTGTGCATCCTCTACAAAAATTGTAACCTTTGTTAACCTTTGACGAGGTTTTCCGTGTGTGAATGTAGGCGTCGAGCAATAACCTTACAGCTTTCTGTTTCTTGTGCTTTTGTTGTAATAATAAGCGATATCGGAAACACATTTTGCATTTAAATTGGTGATTACAAGGCTGTTATAGTAAAACGGTTTCAGGTAAAATAGCGCCTCATATCTTGTGTGCCCCAAACGAAAACTTATACCAAATGAAACCTTTGAGAAAATATTGATTTAAACATTTACTCTTACAGGTAAACTATACAGCCAACCGAAATATGAATGTAAACAGAAAAACTGAGATTCCCTCAGGCAATTGCTTATAATTTCTTATTGCTAGCAATGATCACGAGTGTACGTAAGGACATGTATTTTTATCACAAAATTTGTATAATCCTAACAAATGACAAACATGACAAATGCTAGGAGTTTAATGAAAAACAATTTAGATATTACTTGTGGCAACAATGTGAGAGCTCTCGTTGATCGTTGGCTATTGAATCGTTTAAAATTGGGATTTAGTCGAAAATGATCATTTGAACAAGAAATGTCGAAGAAGCCATCAACCTTGCGATCATGACGATCCAACATGGATGTATTAATTTCAATGTAAGTCTAACTACTCAAACCGCCTATTTTCAAACACTTCAAGTAATTTATGCACGGTAGAAGAAACTGTTTATTAAAGATAGTATATTTTAAAATGTCATTTAGAGGCCAGCTGTTACACTCTACAGGTCGTTTTTAATGAGGCTCACTTGATGGATTTTTTTATTAATAAACAAATATCAACCTCCTGGAGAACACGGCATACATTAAACGCACAGCCCGACGATTCGATGTAAAGAGTGTCCCAAAATAAATGCAATCCTCGCAGTTGGTGTTATAATTTCAAAATTACTGAGAATTATTCAAATTTTATAACATATTCTGAATGACGAACTTGTTTCATACATCCTGTCCAATATTTGTCCGATACGGTTCACTAGTTTTGACAACAAAGGCTATTATGTAACCCGCTGTCAAATCACCCCATTCCAAGTTTGCGTCAGATCGTTGAAGCAGGTTCACCTTGAAAAGTTGAATACCATGTCTTTTAACTACAAACATCTCCTGGTACTAATCCTGTCTTTTTTTAATGTTGAAATGTTGCGAGATATATGTACGGTCTATCCTTTTCTCAACGTACTGTTCAAATTTCATCTGATTTGCTTCACTGCTTTTTAGAACCAAGGCGATTACGTAAGTAAGCCACAATTTAAGCCATTCCAAGTTTGACTGATGAATACACAATCAAGGCATGCTAAAGTATGCAGGTGTCTGTTTTTGTTTTTCTCCCGTTAATTTTTCATTAACCCAGTATAACCTTGTAAACTAAATATTTTAATATTAAAAACATTTAAAGACAACATGTCTTTGACAAATAAGGGAAATGATCTCTGTTCACAATGACAAAGTTCTGACATTGTGTTTGATGTAACTCAAGTTTGGTTTTCAGTGGTTTATTTGTGTTGTTTGTTGTGTCTATCAAATGGTCCATATTATAACATATTATATCATAATGGTCTTCAACATCCATTCATACCATTTCCATTTATTTGGTATTTAATCCCTCCGCTGCAATTTGCAATATTCACGTGGATTTGTCAGACACACTGAAGATAAAACATTTAAATTTGGCCAAGTCGCTAAGTTACTATTCTCAATAGACCGTATTCAATAGCCAGCCATGTTGGTGGACAAGATAGGCGCATTCCAGTACTACAATACATTCACCTGTCAATGATCCCTGTGCAATCGCTAAACATGGATCGATTGACAGCTTAATTAATTGTAGTCCTGGAATGTATGTATGCATCTTGTCCACCAACATGTCTGGTGGCTGACGTCATATTGAATACGGTCTATATGAGTAGAGGAAAATACTGCACAGACGATAAAAGACCGTGGATAAAAAAAAATAAGTACAAATATTTTACTTAGTACATGGGGAAATGGAATGGATGTTTTGGTTTATTTTTTTTTCATATACAATTTGACACCAATGTTAAAAGTTCAAGAAAGTTCAAGGTCATTATTTATAGAATGGTCCGATTTTGTTGAAACTGGTTTTAAATCGTTCATTGGGTCATAATAAATTAGAAAATGTATATAGATTCTGTGTTTCATCTTTCAAAGTGAGACTTTTAGATATATGACTGGTGCACTCCCATAGACCCTGTGGACCATGGCCATATTTGCCCTCTTAATTATTATCAAAACGTCATTGACAACGCGACCTTTATATTTTCGGCTTTGTACAGTAAGACGAACAATTTGGCACCGTGTTTAGAACAAACCGATGAATCTGAAATTTTACCCCGTGTGACCTTGAACCCGTTTTACCTTGTAACTCTTGTACTATAACACTCTGTAATCCTTGAAAGGTACTGAACATGATGGTATACTTTAAAACACATTTTGCCCCCTTTTATATTTTGCCCCCTGTATAAACCAGTGTAAACCTTGCCCCCTAGAATTCATCCAAGAACACATTTTAAAAAATGACACCCATGATTTTTGGAATCCTCATACAATTTTGATTTAGAAAAACCTTGGTTGCAAGATTGTATATGAAATTTTCACAAAAATACAGTTCCACATGTACTAACTATTAAAATAATTTTGAAATTATAGCCCAACCATTTCCATTCATTTGGTGTTTAATCCCTCCGCTGCAATTTTACATTATTCACGCAGATTTGTCAGACCCACTGGAGATAAAATTTGGCCAAATCGCTACGTTACTATTCTAAATATGAGTACTGTACAGACAATAAAAGACCGTGGATATAATGAAACAAATTACTAAAATATTTGTCGTCGTTATTTTTTTAAAAACGGACAGGATTAGTACCAGGAGATTTTTGTAGTTGAAAGACATTTATCACACTTTTCAAGGTGAACCTGTTTCAACGATCCAAGGCAAACTTGGAATGGGTAATTTGACAGCGGGTTACATAATAGCCTTTGTTTTCAAAACTAGTGAACCGTATCAGACAAAAATTGAACAGGATGTACGAAACAAGTTCGTCATTCAGAATATGTTATAAAATTTGAATAATTCTCAGTAATTTTGAAATTATAGCACCGACTGCGAGGATTGCATTTATTTTGGGACACCCTGTATATGCTATTAGCAAAAATAATTAGAAAAATAATTTCATTAACCCTGGAGCCTAAAGCAGGCTAAAGATTTAGGTTTAAAGCAAGTATAAATATTTCTGTCATTTCCTGGTTACAAAAGTGTGCTGAATCCAAATTAGGATGGTGCTACTTTGTCACGGGAGGTCAATAGGCTAACTTGGTCAGACCTGTCCCCCAGAAACAACGCCAGACGACACGCACTTGGAATAGCTGCTCATTCTTTTGAGGCCTTAGAACCAGTGTTGCAGAAAGACAAATCACGGTAAAGGCCAATTCTTCAACGATGGAACTTGAACTCAACAAACCCAAAGACGGTCAGCTTGTTTTCCACCGTGCAAATCGAGGCGCAAAAAGAGAACTACACAGCCTCTAGATGGAGAAAAAGTGTCACATGACCCAACACCAAAGTACCTTGGCGTCCTAATGGACCGCAGCCTTACCTTAACCAACACACACGGCAAGTCGCGCCAAGACCGCATGTCTCGTGTCAACCTCCTCAAAAGGCTCGCAGGAACTGAATGGGGGCAAATTCTTTTGACAACCTTACATCCATCAACTGTTGCCTTGGCATACTCTACTGCTGAATACTCTGCCCCAGTATGGAGAGTCACAGTGTAATTCACACCGGATTGATGTCGTCTGAATGATGCAAGGAGAATTGTAGTGGTTTGCCTCTGGCGACGCCTTGTTAGAATATCTTTCCAAATTCTGTCTGGCATAGCTCCTGCAAACCGTAGGAGGAACCTTCAGACGATCAAGCTCGCCACCAAGAAATGTGATGAACCTGGTAAGCCTAATCCCCCCACCAACACCCTTTGAGGATCAGAGAATTCCACGGATTCACTTTGCTACCCAATCCATGACACTTGCAGTCACCGATCCCAATCGATCATCCCTGGATCAATGACAGATGGTTGAGCAATGGTTTATCCTTACTTTGAACCTAAAGCAGTTGGGACCGTCCATCTAGCAAGACCAAAGGCTGTGGACCTTGATAGGAAAGCATGGGCAACCTCAACAGACTAAGAACTGGCATTGGTCACAAAGAACTTCCTTCAAAAGATCGGAAAGTACGCAACTTCACTTCTAAACTGCGTTTGTGGAGAGCAACAAAACCCTTATTAGCCACATCATAGAATGACTGTGAGGTCTACAAGTCCCCAAGAGAGATCCACAGGCCTCTGATCAACCTGTATGATGAAACTATCAGCTGGCTAACGACGGATCTTCCACTGGGATTTTGGACTTGAACGAACGAACGAACCCAAGCATGCAAAGAATTACAAAAGATGATCTAGAGGACAGACAAAAGTCAATTCAACATAACTAACCTTCGTGAAAGGACGATATGTGCAAGGAGGACATTTTTTTTGCATGGAGGACAATCTGTAAAATACAAATGTTTTCATTAGTTGTTTTACCTTTATGAATAATTAAAAATGGTCAAAGGATACGAAGGCAGACAGAGACATACATTTTAACCTTAGGCCTTAGATGCTTGTGAGTCAAATCTACGAAAATCCCGCTGCTGAAAATACTTTTATGTCGTGGAGATCTACCAATGCTGCTTAATTTCCAACAGGTTCCCACAGATCTGGAGGAAAGAAGGTCATTAGTTGATTGGAACTCTTAAAGCCTGGGAAAGATCCATTGACCAAGAGCTATAGACACCAATATCATACCTACAAGCTCTTTGAAGTCTCCTGCTCAACCGCATCGCACCAGTGATGGACGAACACCTCATGCCAGAAAAAAAAAGTTCACGGGCCAGGCAAATCAACAACAAATCAATGCTCACCTAACCCAACACATCGAGGATGATTTCGAAAAGGAAGGTCTCGTTACCTGAGTCGTGTTCGCCTCAATCTATCAGAAGCTAATAACCACGTTAATCACAGATGCTTACTCGTAAGATTTTGGCAACTCACCGAAGGACATCCGCTGCCTGAGTCCTAAAGGATTGCCAGCAAAACAGGATCTTCGTTGTTCAGCTAGGTACTCAAGGAAGAGCCGATGGCGGGAGGTTCAAGAATGGCTACCCCAAGGGAGTATGCTCGCACATCTCCTGCTCAACATCTAGGAGTACAAGAGTATGTCCTTTTATCTATACAGAGGATAATGGAAAAATTAACGCTGAAGAGCGACTTCACAGTGTTAAAGAGAGACTATTCAAGTTGGATAAAATCACCCCTATTATGGGGAAAACCACGCCGTAACATATTATCCAAGACACAAGGTGTGTGCTTTCCATCTACCGCACCGGCAAATGTGATCCAAACGTCAACTTAAAAGTAAAATGGTCTAGACACACTAGAGCACTGTGATAACCATGTCTACCTGGGAGTTACCTGGGACCGCAGTCTCTCTCTTAAAAGACCCACATCAGGAAGACAAAGAGTAAGTATGTACACGCGTAATAACATCTTGACACAAAAACTCAATGGCCACCAAGATGGGATGCTCGCCCTGTGCTACGCATGTGCAGCGTGGGACTGCGCTGTATGGTAAACTCCAACGCAGAACTTATACATCCTAGCAGGAATTGCTCCACCAGACATCCGAGCATGCAAAAGGGTAGCTGCCAACTATCTAATGTGAAGCACTCTATGTCCGGACAGAGACCTACTGTTAACCACCTTACATCCAGAGAGACAGTTTCTTAAGCAACGTCCAACCACTTGAAACAGTTTCTAAGGAGTTTAAAAGAGTCGTCTTGTGGAAAGAAAGACTTGCTATCAACCAAGTAACATCTTGGTATTGAACCTGGTGAGTATCTTCCACCTGGGGCTAAATGGCGATGTCTCAACAGATTAAAAACCGCAATCGTCCGATCTAAGGTTTCCTTGCAGAAGTGGAGCTACCTGGAAGCAGATTGGGACACTACCTGTGGTTGTGGAACAGCACCACAAACAATAGAGTCTGCCCACTGTTAGAGCAGCAACATTCAGAAGGAAACAACTTGAGATGTTTGCCCCTCTGGCGAGATGACTTCTGGATGGATTGCCTCGGTACGCCACTGCAGTTTCCTTTTTAACGATTGATAGCAACATTACTTCAAAGGACACGCTAAAGCAATGAAAGGCCATACGAGTGCACAAGTGAGTTCTGTTTTACGGCTTAAATTCACAACATTATCAACCGTTCAGTTCTAAATTTATATATTTTAAAATGTGATTTTATCTCTACCCATCAAACTCGTTTTTGCCCACACCCACAATACATAATTGATAATTAGATCGCTAAAACATGCAACTTATCAGCTGAATATCCCATCCCAAAACTGTTCTTTGTTTTGTAAGCATCAACAAAGCAAGGCAGTGCAGAGGACAGAATTTTTGATTCGCATTGTTTTAAAATGCATATTTAAAGTACTTTCAATACGAAAATGGTGCATGAAATAACAAATAATTACCTAGATATTATATTACATCTATTCATATTCCCAACGGCACTCTCAGTCGTTTAGTTCTAAGAATAAATATTTTAAAAATAAAGTTGTATTTTTAGCTGATGGTCTATTAGTGGTCTATAAATCTCAACACACAATATAATTGGTCTTCTAGGTCGCTAATCCCTGTCTCAAACCGGCTGGCTAACCAATAATGCGTCATTTGAATGTTGACGATGCTGGTCTATCAGACAGATAATAAATCACAGTGACAATATCATATAGCTCCTTTTTGGAAACTAGTCGTACACAGGGTCGTACAATGATGCCTTCAATAACATACGGGGTGTCCTTGGAATGTACTTATTACAATTTACGGCATTGCTAATCTTTTAGGATTGTGGTTTCGGACCATACAAAATAGTGTAAAAATAGATTCTATAAGATTTAAATTCATTCGTATTAGATTTAAATAACCCCCAAAAGGATTGAATAAAAATATATTAAAAGTCAATTTTAGGTCTTACCAGATTTGTGTTAATCATCACATTCATTAGTCCCTAAACACAATCCTAAAGATCAACCTTTAAATTCATGGAATTTTAGTGTACATAATTATTAATTATTCAAAAGGTCATTTTGTGATCGACAGTTTCACCCCATCCCATTACTTAAAAATAACATTGAGATTGATCCACCATTTAAGCTGTCGGCCCACGTATTGTATGTATCACTAATCTTAAAACCACATTCGATCTTCCATACCAAAATCTCGGAATTTTATCATTTCTGTTCCTACATTGATAGGAACTTCAATACAGTAGCCTAAGGGCAGAGTGGTATAAAACATCCTCTAGATCTGCTCATAAAACCAAAAATGTATCATGGGAATGAAGTTACAATTTTGGATAGATATATTTTAAGAATATTTTATACATATAACTATATATATAAATAAATGCATATGTGGACCAGAACCTGATGAAAAGATTTCTAACGGGCCAATCGAATAGTGTATTGCTATATTCAGTTGACCAAAACGACTACATAAAGAAAATAAAATAGAATGGGTATGGTTCACACAACAAGTCATGTAAATCTGGAAAACTTACGAAACCTTTCCAAGCATAAAACAACGCCTGGCTGGGTGTGGCGTTCAATTATATTTACAGGCCCGTACTCCGTAAACTCTCAAGTTCATAGGTCATCCAGTTATCTCCAAGCTAGGCATTATCCCTACACTTAAGTTGCCAAAGAGACAATGCAAAGTCAGAATGAACGATTACTGGAGCTTAGGATTCGTGCTAGAGAGTATGGAACGTGAAGAAGTACCGCCACTAGCTATATGATTTTAAAAGGTATCTATTGAATTTTACACAAAAAGAAAGTGCTCAAATCAAGGGATGTACCTTTAATGTAGCATAAGAATGTTTAGTTTATGTGTAAAGGAGTATGGAGCACGATTAAGTACCTCTTCTGGCTATATGATGTTAAAAGGTATCTATTTATTTATACAAACACACACAAAAAAGTGCTAAAATCATAAGACGTACCTTTAAGGTTGTACAAGTATGTTTAGTTTATTTTGTCATAGTAAGCTCTTTTTGCCTTATTGAAAATGCTAAGGGCAATCCACAAATCCATTAACGTCTTTGTCAGGCCTGCAAAAATACCTTATGGAAAGCTAAAAAAACTTTATCTCATGTAATACTCAAGTTAACGATACCTTATGCGCGCTCAAACAAACGTATGGAGCGCTCAAAACTCGAATAAGCAGATTTTTTACTTTACGTTTTAACCAATCAATAAATCAATCAATCAGTCAATCAACAAAATAATAGTCACAAGATTTCCAAAGTAATAATGTGATTTTGACTTTGTTTCATTTCTGTTATCATTTACCACTTTTTGGACTAGATATTGAGTGTTTTTAAAGTAAATTAAGGGAGGAAAGCACTTACATGACTTAAGAACGAGTCTGCGAATGAAACATGAGATTGTCTAATCGATGTTCGTACTTTTATTTTCTTGTCTAAAATTAAAGATAGCTAAATTGTATATTTATATATATTGGTTATATGTTATTTGATAGTTGATAGATAACGTGGATAATGTTGATGTTACTTTGGCAAAATATTGCGCTGTAATTTACATTATATAGTTTTACATATTCTTCACAGATTGACTTTGAATTGGTTTGGTATTATCATGGAATGGTTTATGTATGTGTATGTTAATTATTGTTTTTAATTTGTTTGTGTGTTAAGGCCCCTTAAATCAAGTTCTCATGGGGCTAGTGGCATGATTCTAGTTCAACCTGTAGTCCTATTGATATGTTTTAATTTACTTTTTATCCTATCATTCTATGATTAATCTTTTTTTAGAAATCCTACGCGCAGCGAAAACATGTCGTCAAAATTTACTTTTGAGATATCCGCAATTTTGTCTAGAAACACTGTTTTTTAATTATATTTTAGAAATGATATTTTAAAATTATTATCAATTACAAAATCAAGCACTTGAATTTCTATTAATAATTGTGGAAATTAGAGGTCAAAAGCTTAATTATGTATACTTTTTGAGATATAAGTTTTTTAAAGTGGATAAATTTAAATATCGCAGCTTGAAGAAGCGAAAACAATAAAATACATAAGAAATATCACGAGGAATTTTAAGTCGATGTTTTCCCTATTTTAAGTTCTAAACGTTCATTTTAGCACCTCCAGCCCCATATTGCCCACAATGTATTTTTAATTGGATGAAATAAATAAATGTGAATATAGATGTGAATGTAAATGAATGTAAAAGTATGAATTTCACTGCTCCAGATGTGAACGAAAATACCCGCTTATATAAAAATCAATGAGTACGCTCATTATCGATAACTGAAAAAACATGAAATTAACAAAAAAAATTTCTTTCACAATTATGTTGAATGTGTTTGTTTTTATATTATGTTACATATCACACATGTTTGAACCCACCACCTGTCATATTAGACCTTATTTCAATGGTCACACGAGTTTAAAATATTTGTAGTTTTTATATCTACGTTAAGTTGATGACCCAATGAGAAAATGACATATAGGTTTAAATGTGTCACATTTTCTCACATACGGTATATCATACAGGGTATGTGGTTGAAATGTATGTATTTGTTATTCATGTCAAAGGTTTTTTGCAATTATCTATACTTTGAACATTAACATAAACATGATAATATAACAAAATTATTTTTTCACTTTATCTTATATATATTTATTTAAGATGTTCGCCCTGGGTTTTGTAAACATTGATCAGAACTGGGTTTAAGCACATTAAAATGATACAAGTTCTACAATTTTATATTGAAAGGTATATTGATATATTTTGCAAACTATTTGAACTCACGTGTTCTTAGTCTTAAAATATATAACGTCTAGAGTAACCTGACCAGTTTACACTTTCTTGCCTCCAATAACCTTATGATATAAGGAACAGATCGAATACTCAACAATAATAAAATATTAAAACCCAACCTTTAGAAAATGTAAGTGATCCCAGATTCACAAATGCCTGAATAACGACAAGGTTTTAGTACACAGGTTTCTTGCAAGCTCCAATGTTATATGACCTATCAATTTATGTGTAAAGGTGAAGACGTCACTTATTCATCATTTTTATCGCAAATACAAACGCAAGGCCCCAAGGCCATTTTTACAATAAAATATGAGACTACTGAAAGGCATATAAAACCAGTAAAAATATTTATCAAAATGCATTGCACCTTTAACTCCTCAGTTATCTTCTACGGGTAGTGCAATATCATGCAAAAATCCATGGAAATACGTGCTTAAAGTCTTATGCACCAACGGTCATTGAAACTAACCTTAACGCCATACTTCCGTTATGTATGAGTGTTGGGCACGGTAAAGTCATATCCTTACGAATGTGGATTAATCTACGGTTGCAAAAGTAAAAACCGCGACTACACGATTCAACGCAAAACTCATTTGGTGTGCGCTCTTCGAAATTTTCTCATGTTATATTGTTTGCAAGTATTATGTGCTTTCATGTTGATATTTGTTGTAGCCTCTATGCCTCAGTTTAATGCTAAGTTGCGCACTCATTGACATCAAACCGCAAATTAAACATTTCTAAACCGCAAATTGAACATTTCTAATTAATAATGAATTAATGATATGAAATGATATGATTTGATATATGATATTGTGTAATATAATTGTGATATGATTATATATGGATCCGCCTCGTACACAGCAAAAGCATAATGTACCGCTAAATTAAGCATACATTGAAATTCTTTACGGCAGCTACATTTCTTACAGATGCGGTCTTTTCCTGCACTTGACGGATACTGATGAACTGGTGAATCCAGTCTTACTTTATTTGACATACCGTTACACTCAATCCTCAGCTGAATTTCATGCGGTTTCTTTTTTTTTTTTTAAATTTAATTTCCCAAGTTGAATAATGGTTTAAAATAGTTTTCATTGCCCGTTTAATTTTGTTTCATTTTATGGAAAGTTAATATCAGTAATGTGAAATACAAACCAGTTGGAACACATTACCCACATCTCCTGGGTATTTTTCTGACACCTAAGTGCATTATTGCCGCGTTTACCACTTACGTATGTACGTTTTCGTTCCTACAGTGAAATGGCATAATACCGACTACTTAGGTTTTGAAAAAGTAAATGTTTAAACTATCGTTTGTTTAAGTGGCGTCATTACCTTTAGAGGCCTAAGGCTAGTTTGATATAGACACCCTCTTTAGCAAGTAACAAGTAGGCTCTCCAATCGCTAAGGGAATGCCCGAAGGATGTCCCGTTTGTTTTAACTTTAACGCACGGCCAACGACGAGAATATTAATAGGGAGTAATAAAACCTCGAGGATGACATTGCGAGTATTCTTCCGAGGTAATCGCTCTTCTATGGAGTAATATCCATTCTGGCTCAAAGCTTTTGTTTTGTTTTGAGCGGCGCAGATTTTCTACAAAAATATGGATTGACAGCTGTTCTAAGAGAGTTGTGCCATTACCTTTAGACCCTTGTTATGGCAACTATTAGTCAGTGCAATGTGTTCTCAGTGATAGGTAAATTCCTCTGGTCACTTCAATCTATCATTCCGCTATGCCTGTATTGGAGTGGCTACAAGATTTCAAAGTTTAAGTGCCTCTGGTTTTTGACAAATGCTGTTCATCAATTAATTTCTGAGCATAATTCAGGCGACAAGAGTCATTTTAAATATAAATGGCAATGTTTTTGTCGAAATTGCTTCCATGCCCTGAGTTTTGTAATATCTGGAACATAATTTGCAGAAGTAAAATGAATTCCAATACGCCTTGTTAAAATATCAATTGTGTCTTGAATAGTATAAATGAGAATTGAACATTTTAATGAAAGTGAATGAGTGGCTGTCATTGATTCTAAATACGAGACTATAGCTTAGGCTTTATAAAATTCCTCTAAATTAATTGATTTATTAATTCCAAAAAAATAATTGGCACCACATTTTGACCTTGTAAATTGCTGACTCATTGTAAAATATGATTTGACAACACAGTGGATTCTTAATCTACTCCATATACATCTTTAAACGACGGTTGCTAACGGAAAAATACCGTTTATTGTTGTAATTTTCCTCGTTAAATGTTTAACTAATTATCATTACCGACGTATTACCCCCCCCCCCATAAATTTGAGACCTGTATAGAAATCATCGTATCTGTGTTCGAAGATCGAATTTAAACAATTTACAAAATTCCACTCTGTGAAATCCTATACTAGTCAACCATGACAATACAAAGGATTCGCAATAGCAAATAAAAAGTGTGACGTGGGACACATCTCATGTTAATCTGAGACATTACGATGAATTGTAACAAGCGCTGAAATGCAATTCGAGCCAACACACATGTTTTGTTCAGTCTGTGTTATAATTCCAATCGTGAAATTTGAATCCGAATAGTTGTTTCTGAAAGTCTGGCGCGCAATCAAAACTGGCGCATTCATCAAAATAGATTTGATTTTTCAAACGCTTTTTGCATCCTGACCAGACAAATTTTGCATTTTTCTTCAGAAGGTTGGTCAGCGACACGCAATTTCCTGAGAATTGGACAGTAAATTTTCTGTAAGAATTCCCGACCATACCTAAGAATCTAATGAGATCTCTTTTACTCTGTGGGTGTGGGGAATTTTCTCATGCTTCAACTTTTGCAGTGATTGGCCTAGTTTGCCCTTGTCCTACAACTGCCCAAGTATGGTGACATTTTCATGGCAAAAATTCACTTTTCACCAATCACCGTTAAACCTGGTTGAGATAATTTCTCAAAGAGCTGTCTCATGTGTTCTTCCCATGTTTTCACTGTACACAAGGAATCATCTACATAGGCTTCACAATGTTCTATGTCTGCAACTACACTGTTCAACTAATCTCTGAAATGTGGCGCAGAATTGTTGAGACCAAAAGCCATTCTTTTGTATTGTTATAGGCCATCGGGCGTCAAAAGGGTGAAATTTCTTGTGGCACGGGTCAGTGAGGGGAACTTTGCCAATACCCCGGTCAAAACTCAAATTTGCTAACAAATTTGGCATATTCCGAACTCTATCTATGCAATCATCAATCCGTGGGATCGATATAGTCGGTTTTGGAACGAGGTTTACTTTCCGAAAATCTGTGACAAATCGAAATGAACCCAAAAACCCCCCCCCCAGTGCTTTGGGAACCAGAATCATGGGGAACCTCCTTTCACTATTGCTTTGTTCTACTATTCCATTGTCTAACATTATATTTCACCTCATTTCTGATCACGTTGCAACTTGATTGGATTCACCCATAAGGATGTTTTTTGCTTTACAGGCTCGGATTCACCTACATCAATATCATGGGTTCTGACATGATTCTCCCCGGGTAACATCTGAAATATGTTCTCCCACTCAGAATTAATTTTCAATTCACCTGTTTGACTTTCTGGGAGGTGACCTAGTTTCTTGTCTAAATTGGCAGTATGTCAGAATTTTGCAATATTGACCCCATAATCTTTTCTGTGTTTACAGTGCTGTCTTGTGCAGGTACAGCTCTTGGTGTCATCTTTGTACACAATCAACTCTCGATGCCATTACACATGCAGGCATTATGTCATCATCTCTTTTCTTATACTCTTGAGCATCTTTATGTGACATAAGTGTCGCACTGTTACGTCTACCTGGTATTTTGATCACATAGTCAAGGTCTCCCTTTACTCTCAATCTCATATGGTCCAGAATATTAGGCTTGCAAAGGATGCCCTTGTATTGGAAAAAGTGCCAAAACTCGGTCACCTGGTTGAATACTCTGTCCTGGCATCTTTGGCATACCATGTTTTCATTTTTGCTTGACTCTGTTTGAGATTTGTTTGGCAATTTCATGTCTTTTGGAGCCTGTGTCTGATTGAAGGACACATAGTCTAACAAATTCACATCAGGATTTTCACACAACCACTAGTCTTTCAGTAGCTTCATGGTCCCCCTAGACTTTGTGACCAACACCAACTCAAGGACTAAATCCTAATGACTCCTGTACAGCCTCCCGGGTAGCAAATAACAGGAGATGACCTCCCTCATCCCAATCCCTCTCAACTTCAAAACAATAGGTTTTTGATCAGGTTTTCACACATGTTGGGTGGTACCATTTCCTATGCCCCCTTGGGATTCTGGGGGGTATGCTGAAGAACTGTACTGGGAAATTCCCCATTGGTCCATAACTTGTTGGAACAAACCTGAAATGAAATTTTGATCCTTGATCAGACTTAATTAGATTTTTGGAAGGCCTACTAGGGTGGAAAAACTTTTGTTAGAGCTTTCACTAATTCTGTGCCCTAATATGTCTCAAGGATATAGCCCCAGGGAATCGTGTTGAAGCGCACATGATGGTCAGTACATACTTGATTTCCCCTGACTTGGTCTTTGGAGTGGTCCTACGCAATCTATTAAGACCCTACTAAAATGGCTCATCAAATGGCGGGCTATTGGTTGCAAGGGAGCATTAGGAATTTGTCTGATTGGGCTTGTCCCCACCATTTGACATGTGTACAAGTCTTACAATACTCAGACACATCTTTTCTGGTGTAGGCCACAAAAAATGACTCCTAATCTGTCATGTTTTTTTTCTCCACCTAAGTGTCCTGCCATGGGAACTATCGGGGCTAATGCCTATAACTTCCCTATGGTATACCTTTGGCACTACAATTGATGCACAACCTTCCATTCTTCATCTACTAGTGCATCGGGTGGTCGCCCTTTTCTCATGAGGACACCATTTTGCTTGTAGAAACATCCAGGAATTTGCTTCGGCCCTGTTGCGACAATGCCCCATCCACCTAATTCCTAAGTTCGGGTCGTTTTGCTGCTCATTTACCAGCTGTCCATGGCTTAAAGGGTCGCCCTTTACAGTCCCTACTCTATCATCTCAGCGTCTGATTTTCATTGTTTACCAGCTTGCACTTTGTTTGTTCTCAGGGGCGGAGTTATCACTAACAGGGAATTTCGTCCTCCCCTGAATAGGGAAATAACCTCCAAATTTCCTCTAATTTTGAGCAAAAAGTATCCTCTAAATTGGGACCAAGTCATCCTCATCGCTCTTCGTATATGTATGAGTATTTTGAGTCATCACCTTCTCACTGTTTTCCTGTGAGGCTTTCTGGTCATTGACTGCTAGTTACTGCACATGCTGGAAAAGGTCTATTTCCTCATCAAATTTATCCACTGTTCAGGGCACCTGGGAAACTATGGGATCTGTGAGACCCTTTACCCCCTGCCAAATCACTCCCTAATAACATTGATACCCCTTTTACCGGGGAGTTCTTGTCAACACCAATATGTGACAGTTCCAACCAAGTGCTGATCTTGCAAATTCATTTTTGTGAAAGGGACACTAATACAATCCAAACCTATCCCCTGAAATCAATGCACTAGTTTCTGTTGAACTCTCAATATCAAATGGAAGTGCATCTTCCAATATCATGGACTTGTGCGCACACGGTGTCCCGCATGATTCTAATGGTTTTGGATCTAACTAACTCCACCCGCAAGTGACATAAAACAAATCCCTCAAACAAAGGCTTAAGTCGTCCGATCTTTTTTCTGTGTCAATTCCTTTTGTGGAATTTCTTGTGTTTTTGAACAGAAGAATGAACTTTGACCTCACAGTCCACTGCACAACCTATTGTTTTGGATCCACTTTTGGCTTCTCCATTGGGGTGGATAATCCATGTATCTCCCCACACCGTGACCTTGTATGTCCTTGCTTCTTCCAGTGAGTGCTGGCCTTGTTATTTTTTCTGTGATTTGGGGGTCCCCTCCCTGCTTTTTGCTTAGCACCATTACTTTCTTTACTCCCTTTTTCATGGGAACCGGACTGGGATTTCCCCTCCTGATGCTACCACGAGACCATTTGTTAGAACCCGACTTATTGGTTGTATTTGTTGTACCAGTAAATTCTGGCTAGGCCACTAGTATACTTATTGGTGTGTGCAATGCATATCGTCGGCCTTTACGGCTGTTTCACGCAATACATCAATTTTTGTTTTCATCCAGGATGTGTTTTAATATCTGGATTAACACTGTTGAACTCTTCACTAACATCAACTCCCTAGTTGCCAAATTTTTGCCTGACTCTTTTGATAGAAGCCAGCAATCAAACACTTTGTCCTTTACGCGGGCAAATTCAACATGGTACTGCATCGGCTTTTTTCTGACAACCTGAATTTTTGTCTAGATGCCTTCTGGCACCAATTCATATGCTTGAGGCACTGCCTGCTTAACCTCCATCATAATCACTCATCTGTCTAATGACATGCCGAATATATTTCTCGGGCTTTATCAATGGACACTGACTGTAGCAACAAGGTCCAAGCATTCTTGGGCCATTTCAAGCTATGGCAATTTTCCTCAAGTGTAAGAAGTATTTGTCTACTTCTTGGTCCTGAAATTTTGTAACCAGGCGAATATTTTTCGCCGCATTTAAACCAGAGGGCTTGAAAGTCTTATGAGCTAGCCTGTTTGTTTCAATTTTTCTACTCTAACTGAGTCTTGTCAAGCTCCTTTTTGTTTCATCTCATTTTGCAATTTTTTCCTTTTTCCCAATTCTTTTTCTTTCAAATTTGCAATTCTCTATTGCTTTTTTGTTTCAATTATTTTGCATTTTCCATTTACCTTTGTTTGCATATCTTTTTGCATCTCCATTTGCAACTTTTTCTTTTGTCACAATTCCAATTCCTTTTCTCTAATTTCCCCTTTTGCATTTCACAGTTCTTTTACTTTTCCGCATCACTTGTTCCCTGCTCCCGAAACCTCTTCTATCCTATCCATATATGAACTATCCCAAACATCTTCCTGGACAACTTTTTCAATCAAATTACGTTTGATGACTTGCTTTCTCATAGCATTTTTTGCTTCAAGTCGAAATGCTTGGCCTAGTTTCATTCCATTAACTCAGGGCTTTCTTCTCAGCTCATCAAACTTCTCCCAAGTTATTTGCCCTATGACACTTCTGGATCAGAACTCCATTGTGATTGGTACTCACAACACAATATACTAACTTGACCAAACTACAATGGTAGTACATGTAATAGCATACAACCACCAAACAAAAACAGACAAACAAAACAAACACCACAAAATGGTTGTATGCCACAACAATGTTGCACAATTGTTTACAATATATCACCACACTTTTAAGGTGTTTAATTCTGAACAAAAAGGCTCAATTATCTCAATTCAATTCCGGAAGACGAGCCCCACTTTCTGTTATGACGTCTCGTAGACGGCTAAGGTCAGAAATACCTTTTCAACACAATAACATGAGCCTTGTTGCACAAAAAAAAAATGGAAACAATTGTCCCCCCCCTAATTTTTATAAAACATTTTTAATTTTTAATGATCTTTACTAGATTTGGTTCAAGAATTTGGTATGTCCAAAAAAAGTACATAAATAAAATCACCAATTATACACACATTTTATAACTGATACTTATGTCCTCAATATGTCCCCTACTGTCCACAAGAAGCGTTGCAGTCAACGAGGAATGTCCTCACAGAGAAGACTTCAAATGACAGCGCACAATTCAACAAAACTCTCAAGGTATTATATTCCCAAGGGAATCTTCTCAGTCCTGAAGGTAATCTTGTTCAGCATCCCAGTTCAAGACACAGGTTTAAATTAACTCCCTCAACGATAATAAATCCACAGTATATCATCCAAGATAATCACCACGATTTTCTATCTGTCCAAATTTGAATCCTATTTTGTTCCCAGCACTTTCGGCTTCAAAGACTACATGAATAATTACAACAGCACTCCTGCCACCTGGAATTAAAATATAATAAATCCTGTGCACTGTGTGGAGCTCTCAAATCTAACCAGTATTGTAGATAAAATAAACTAGGCTATCTTCTAGCTACTTGTTAGAAGTGGATGCTGGCAGAGAGTCCTTCTAGTGTTAGTATTTAACTACTCACGATAGATTCCCCTTTCTAACAATAATCATTAACATCATTCTTCTTATGCATAAACTAACCTTACACTAGCTGACTGAGACCATCGGAATTCATCACCCGATTTACATCACTTCATATATATAACTCATGTGGGGAATTTCCCGATCTTGCAATGTTTTGATCTTTAAAGCATAAACAAGCGTCTAAGTTTAGCATCCTTGGGGAATTCCCCATTTCCCCTATTGTGGCAATCAAACAGGTGAGCACTTAGACAAACACTCTTGGGAATCCCCTGTTTCTCCTCTTTATAGTAAACAAATGCTTTTCCCCGTGAGAAATCTTTTCTCAAATAAATTTGAGAAAATAATATTTAAAAGTTTAATTCAGAAAATGGAGGCGTATATACAATACATATGTGTTTTTTATTTTTTGCATAAACCCTTCTTTTTTTTAAATTAACATTGAATTGTTTGTATGTTCAGAATGGGGTGTTTTATGTAGCTGTTATGTTTTCAGGTTTAATTTCGGCTAGGGTATAACTTCAAGCCTTTTGAGCATTTTTTTCATCAGTGTGTATCGTTTCTTAATGATTTTAATTGTATAAATGTAAATACACGAAAAAACAAACCATATCCAAATATTTATTTATCAAAGTATGAATTTCAAGGCACCAGATAAGTGAAAGAAAATACCCGCTTATATTACACGTGCGTACTTACAATATGGTTACCCATAATTTTGATAAACTGAAAAAACATGAAATTAAAAATGTTGCTTCCAAATTAGGGCGACGTGTTTGTGTTAAAAATCGCCACGTGTTTGTTTTTAAAGCATGTTACATTTCACATGTTTGAACCCACCAGCTGTCATATAGAACTGTAGGTAAAAGATCACACGAGTTTAAATCTTGTAGTTATGTTTTTTCTATTAGATTAATAAGTTGATCTGTCCCAATGACAAAATGCCATAGGTTTTAATGTGTCGCGTTTTCTCACAAACGGTATATCATACCGGGGCGGGGTGAAATGTAATTTGTTGTTTATGTCAAGGTCACGACACGAGTTTTTCAAATAAATCTATCTTTTTTAAACTTACTGAAAAAGTTGATAAACAATATAACAAACTGTGTTTACTTTATTTATTAAGACGGTAGCCATAGGTATGTGAACATTGATCAGAAACTGGTTTAAGCAATCAAAATGATACAAATTTCTACAATTTTATCTTAAAAGTATAGTTGATGACATTTACTATTGATACAAACTATTTGACACACCGGTCCTTAGTCTTAAAATATATAAAGTCTAGAGTAACCTGACCAGTTTACACTTTCTTGCCTCCAATACCTTATGATATAAGGAACAGATTCGAATTACTCGACAATAATAAAATATTAAAACCAAACCTTTAGCAAAATGTAAGTGATCCAGATCACCATGTCTGAATAACGACAAGGTTTTAGTAAACAGGGTTTTTTGCACCTCCAATGTTAGATGACCAATCAATTTTATGTGTTAAGGTGAAGACGTCACCATATTCATCATTTTTATCCAAATACAAACGCAAAGCCCCAAGGCCACTTTTTAAATATAAATATGAGACTACTGAAAAGGCATATAAAACCAGTAAAAGTATTTACAAAATGCATTGCACCTTTAATTCTCAGGTATTCTTCTACGGGTAGTGCAATATCATGCAAAAATCCCATGGGAAATACGTGCTTAAAGTCTTACGCACCAACGGTCATTGAAACTAACCTTAACGCCATACTTCCGTTATGTATGAGTGTTGGGCACGGTAAAGTCATATCCTTACGAATGTGGATTAATCTACGGTTGCAAAAGTAAAAACCGCGGCTACACGATTCAACGCAAAACTCATTTGTTGTGAGCTCTTCGAAATTTTCTCATGTTATATTGTTTGCAAGTATTATGTGCTTCATGTTGATATTTGTTGTAGCCTCTATGCCTCAGTTTAATGCTAAGTTGCGCACTCATTTACATCAAACCGCAAATTAACATTTCTAAACCGCAAATTGAACACTTCTAATTAATAATGATATTAATGATATGAAATGATATGATTTGATATATGATATTGTGTAATATAATTTGATATGATTATATATGGATCCGCCTCGTTTGAAATGACTATATAGAACGTCTCACAGCTTCACACCAATGGGTCTTAAACCTTTTAGAGATCAACTTTTAACGATATAAAATGCGACCTAAGTTACACAGCAAAAGCATAATGTACCGCTAAATTAAGCATACATTGAAATTCTTTACGGCAGCTACATTTCTTACAGATGCGGTCTTTTCCTGCACTTGACGGATACTGATGAACTGGTGAATCCAGTCTTACTTTATTTGACATGCCGTTACATTCAATCCTCAGCTGGATTTCATGCGGTTTCTACACACCGGTTTATTTAATTTCCCAATTGAAATAAAGGGTTTGAAATATTTTTTTTAAATTTGCCGTTTAATTTTGTTTCATTCATGGAATTAATATCAGTAATGGTGAAATACAAGCCCAAGTTGACACATTACACACATATCATGGGTATTTCTGACACCTAAGTGCATATATTGCCCGTTTACCACTTACGTATGTGACGTTCGTCCTACAGTGAAATGGCATAATACCGAGTACTTAGGGCTTGAAAAAGTAAAATGTTAAAACTATCGTTTGTTTAATGGCGTCATTACCTTTGGAGGCCTAAGGCTAGTTTGATATAGACACCCATCTTTAGCAAAGTACGAGTACGCTCTCCAATCGCTAAGGAATGCCAGAAGGATGTCCCGTTTGTTTTAAATTTAACGGTGAACGGCCAGACGACGAGAATATTATAGGGAGTAATAAAACCTCGAGGATGACATTGCGAGTATTCTTCCGAGGGTAATCGCTCTTCTATGGAGTAATATCCATTCCGGCTCAAATGCTTTGTTGTTGTTTTAGCGCGCAATTTCTACAAAAATATGATTGACAGCTGTGCTAAGATGAGGTTGTACATTACCTTATACCCTTTTATGGCACTATTAGTGCAGTGAAATGTTTTCTCAGTGCTATCTAAATTCCTCTGGATCACTTCAATCTATCATTCCGCTATGCCTGTATTGGAGTGGCTACAAGATTTCAAAGTTTAAGTGCATCGGTGTTTTGACAAATGCTGTTTCATCAATTATTTCTGAGCTATATTCAGGCAGACAAGAGTCATTTTAAATATAAATGGCGATGTGTTTTTGTCGAATTGCTTCATCACTAGTCGTAAGAATCTGGGAACATAATGTATGATTTGCAGAAGTAAAATAAATTCATACGCCTTGTTAAAATATCAAGTGTGTCTTGAGTAGTATAAAGGAGAAGTAATTGAACATTTCAAATGAAAGTGTAGATTGACTGGCTGTCATTAATTCTAAATACGATACTATAGCTTAGCTTTAGAGTATTGCTGTAAATTAATTGATTGCTTAATTCAAAAAATAAAATGGCAGCAAAATGTTTGATCTTGAAAATTGCTGACTCATTGTAAAATATCATTTGTGACGAACAAAATGGATTCTTAATCTCCTCCATATACATCTTTAAAATACAGTGTCTAAACTAAATACGTTTATTGTTTAATTTCCTCATTAATGTCCACGAATTAATCATTCCCAAAAGTATTATACAATTCACTTTGTTTTAGCCCCCCCCCCAAAAAATAAATTTAAGACCTGTATCGGAATCATCGTATATGTGGTGCGAAAGATCGAAATTTAACACAATTTACGAAATCCACTCTGGTGAAATTCTATACATAGTCAACCATGACAATACGAAGGATTCGCAATAGCAAAATAAAAAGTGTGACGTGGGACACATCTCATGTTAATCTGAGACATTACGATGAATTGTAACAGGCGCTGAAATGCAATTCGAACCAACACCAATGTTTGTTCTCTGTTTTATAATTCCAATCGTGAAATTTGAATCCGAATAGCTGAATTTCATACCCATGCGAGTCACATTTACTGAAAATTGTACACTTAAAGCAATAAACTCCTGTAGCTAGGAAACGAAGATGTCTCCTGATGTGTATCACAAAAACTAAGCCCCGTGGCTGCCCGGGTGCCTATCAATGAAAAACATCTTTTCTAATAACACATTAGAGTTACAATATCTATAGGCAAATACACATGTGATTTTGACAGCGAGCTTGCCAAAGTATTTCCCCCAAATTTGATACCAACATATACAAACACCTTACGTAAAGTAGGTCATTTTAAAACAAACAACTACAAATTTGTTAATAATTTAATTTAATGTACGGTTTTACATTTCACCATTATCCTAGAGTTTCCTCATACATTATCAAACGCTATTTGTTTTGTTTTGATTTGTTCTATTTTGTTTTGGGACTGTTTTTGTCTGTTTGTTTGTTTTTGTGTTTTAAATAGTCAACTAGAACTAAAGATAGCCATCTAAAATACGTAATTCCAAAGTTAGAGATGAATCGGATTTTTCGTTTTCATGTAGTAAACATTTATGTATAGTTAGCAGTGCCATAGGATACTGTGTATAGCAAAAATTCCGGATCCGGAAATTTATAGCAAAGTTGTGTTTTTCTATATGAAGGATTTCAATTCGAGCTTAGTTATTTCACACAGTGAGTAGTATTTGTTTGAAAATTGAGGGCGCCCTCCTCGGGAAATCTCTGAGTCAGCCTTTAAGTTCATGAATTAATAAAGTTAATTATTAAATAAGTACAATTACAACTTGTATAACGGTTTCACTTTCAGACAGATACCACACGCTACCTGATTTTCAACACAATTACCTAACAAAAATCGATGTAATTAAATTGCCATACTTTCACCTTCATATCGGAATATCAGTAAAAAAAACAAGAATTCTTAAAAACATCACTCAATAAATGATTGATGATGCATTAAATGCACCTCAAATTATATCGTTAGAATGACTGCACTAGGATTTGAAGTGCTACAGGCTATATAAAATTAAACTTTCTATTACTAGAAAGAATAATTCCAGAAATAAAAAAAGAAACGACCGTATTGTTTACCTATGAAACACTATAAAGCAACGATCATACACCGTAAAAATAAACCTGTAAAAAATCGCTTGGACTGGCAGCGGGACTCACAAACCGTGCAGAAAGTAAACTAATGGAGCCGTAAAAAATACGAAAAATTGCAGGGAACGTTAAAACGGCCGCACAGTGTAACTTGTCAATAAATAAAGCATTCTGTGTGTATAGATTGTAAGGCAATAAGCAATTGAAAAGAGACACACCCCTGATGCATGTATGTATTAATGACATTTAACCACGGTAGGAGAGTGAGTACTTTTTTTGAACCTATATTATTAAGTTGTGTGAATCTTTTGTAAAACATTTCATTCTTAAAGTTGAATATTTAGTTATCACTATAGTAATACTCTCAGAGCCGACCCTTTCCCATTTTGCCGAGTGCTAAAAAAAATTGGATTCATGTGTGTGTGTAGTGTCTCACTGTGCAAGCAGTGTGTGTGCAGTATTACATTGCAGTGTGTGCTGTATATTTGCTTACCCATGTGTCCTGCTCAGAGAGCATGGCCAGATATGATTTTGTTTATACCCGCTGTGCACAAGGTCAGTTAGTTTATTGACCTATGCTCAATCATGTGTTTTATTCTTTTTTAAACAAAGCAACAAATATATTATAGTGCTGGCCATTCTCAATTTGCATTTTAAATCAGCTAGTACCAGAAAATATGTGTACACAAATTACAGTATTTTAGATCCAGAAAATATGGTATGATAAAAACTGCATACTTGTGTTCGATTGTACGAGCCCCTGCTGCAATTCTCTTTATTGAAGGATACACATATCAGTTACACTGTGCTGGCCGTGAAATCAGCTTCAACCGTTATTGTTCGTTTTGACTTGTTTAAACAATATTATGAAAAAATTTAAAACGTTATTACATCGTCTGACTAAATTTTCACGTTGTAGCTAGGACATCATAAAAAGTGTATTTATTTACGTCATGCACATGGTTATAAAACAATTATATTTCAGGCAAAAAACATTTGAGAAAAAAAGCAACGCACCGAGGGGAAAAACGTTGAAGAAGTAAACACAAATAAAGGAAGTATTTTGTTTATATGGTAATGTTAACATATTCTAATGTCACCAATTACAGTATCATCTTTGCGAAATTCATACATGTACCGACATAATTCGAACCCAGGGCCTTAAGATACTAAGTCCTAAACATATCCACTACACTACAAGCCTGTCCAGTTCAGCTAAAATTAATTATGTGTTCTACTTAAAATTCAAATTAAAATAAATCGATAATGCCAAAAGAGCAGGAATGAGTTCTTCTACACGAGTTTTTTAAAACCTTTTTTTTAAAATAAAAGACCAATTTAAAAAAACTTAATTTTGCATTTTTTAAGGACTTACTATAAGACGAACACATTTTATAGGTAAAAACGATCTCATAGTTATATTTTACATAAAAACAAGTAAGTTACAAAAGAACGTAATATTGACGGAACTATAATACGGTCAGCGTATAATACTACCCTTTTTCAAAAATGTGAAGTATTATTTTAAAGATGTTTAGTTAACATTTTTCTGCTTCAAAATTGTAATTTTGCGTTAGGGATAAATAAAGCGTTGAAGATTATTGAATAGTTGGAGTTTACCGTAATTAAATGTAAAGTCTGGTAAAAATTAGGAACATTTTTAACAGTTGTCGTTGCGATAGTTGTGAATTGAAAAAACATACGTGTATCTTTGTGCGCGGTGGTAGCCGGTACCATTAGTATTATTATATTAAGATACCACGGTTGTCACCTTTTTTTTATTTAAAAAATGTTTCTAAAAAGTATGTAATGATCGTGAAGGCTTTGCGTGGGTTTTAAGCAGAAATCGAGCATATTATCTTGAGTTATTACCGTGACAAAAGTTCCGGCGTCCCTTAAAAACAGACAGACACACACGCAACTTACGTTCGCAAGCATTTATGCAGACAAACCCCAAACACACGCGTGCACACCCCACCAATCATACAAACACACACACCCTAACAACCATTAACCTAAAAGGAACAAAATGGCCTTTCAATTTGCCTTTCACAGTATCTAAAAAATCTCAAAACTAATAACGGAGAAAATCAAACAAACATAATATCTATAAATTTAAATGAGTAGGAAGAATTTCCATTTGTACGGATTTCCGAAAATCGACACTATCCTGACCATATTTCAACACCGATTTGTAAAAGTTAACATCGCAAAAGTATTAGATTTCAAAGATAAATACACCCACACTGACCAGAGTGAAATGGCACTTCTCCCATTATCGCGAACGTATGGAAAGATGCTGGATTTGGTTTGGACTATAAAGTGAAGATTCAGTTGGCTGTTTTAATTTTGGAAGAAAACAATACCCACACGAACAAAACCCACTCCGGGTGTCCCTACTTGTCGGTCTTCTTTTCTGGGAACCGAAAGAAAGCTATTGTAGAATCGTGATTCATGGTTGCTACTGCTGGTGCAGCCGCCGACAATACAGCGCTGCGGCATTATTATGTATTTTAGGCCTAAAATCAATAAAAAAATATGCCTTACAACACGACGTATACCGCGAGAAGTCATCTTTGTAGGAAACATGTACCGCATCGCGAGCGCCCCATAATGCTCATGACGCACAGCCAACTAAAACGTCACTTCCTGGTCATCGCGGCTTGCGTGAAATTCACTTTCTTTTTGGAATTTTCCTTCAAAGCTTGTCAGAAACCCATGATTTTATGTCCATTTTTTAACATCTACGGTTTCTCCATGCACATTTTACATTAATACTAATACATGAGTGAAGAAACCCGTTTTGAGGCTATTATAGGTATTTTAAGCATGTCCATGAATCTTTGACATTCTCTTTCTCTCTTTTTCTGGCTCTCCATATTGATCACATTTGTACATATTTGCTATAATTTCGTAAAATTTGTTTATTAACCCTTTACCAAGGAACTTGGGCTAGAAGTAGCCCAGATTAGCTTCAGTGGTTTCATTGCTTTGGCCCAGTGAAGCTTAACCATTGGTAAAGCTAGCGAGATAGGCAATTCTGGCTGAAACCTGCCCTTGATTTCAATGTTTTCAATGTTTTTCAATGAAACTGTAACCCGTTTTCATCTGGTCTGCCCACAAATCGTTGTGGCTGTGTGTAACCACAGGCCAATCTTTACTGATAAAATCCTTGGTGTGGGAGGTTCAGGAAATTGCTTAGCACGGGTCCACGTAAAGGACTAATGCAGTAACCAAGTTTGGTTGGCTGAAGAAAAAAAGACTTCTAAGAAATTACAATAACAGCCTGGCTCTAGAGTAGGCTATGGTACATGATACAATGTTGACCTTTTAATTAAATATTCGTGCTCCAGACCTGGGGATTACTTATTTCCTTCACTAAAATTAAAACAATATTATTTTAACCAGGAAAAGCTTTGTACCCACATGAAAGGGGTGCACATTATTTAGAAAAATGAATAAAATGTCAACTCAATTTATTTCTAGAATATCAGTGACCAATGGATGGATATACATAACTTCAACATGCTCAAGCGAACAAAGGGGCTAATGATACTCAATAATTGGCCCGGAACACACTTCACATTCTTTTACATCTGGTCCATTGTTTTTGTGCACGCAGTTGAACAGATTTCGAATGTTATGTCCTTGCTGCATTGGCGTGAGTTCTTTCCTCGTTCGCGATAAAAGAAATCTTGAGATTCTACTGCGTGTTTTATTAACTTTGACCATATGATTAACATTTTTTCGAAAAGAAAATTTCAAAGGGACAAAATTCATGAAAGAAAAGCCCATGGCAAGGGCTGACCTAATTTGTCATAACCTAAATCCACAAGTTATTGTCTTTAAAACCCTATTTCTATTCAATTTACCAAAAAAGCCAATGGTATTCAGCGACCTACCGTTTTAAAAATCATGAGCGAGGTGAGTATGCTGCCCTTTATGTTATGAACAGATACTAGAGCTCAATACGGGGAGGTAATAACACCTGAGATAGCTTGAAATCTTTTCAACAGTGTGGGCAGTAACAATGGAACTGTATACCCTGATGAGAAAAAGATCCGAAATGTTTTAGGTTGATTGTTGAATATCATTATCTCTTTTGTGCGCTTGAGTTTACGTGTACATATTGGTCACTGGCATTTGGCATCTAAACCCTCTGTCATTATAAGCACTTGCCCGTTACATACGGGTACTATGCATCAAAGTAACATTTGCTGTTTTGCTCCAAAACAAATCTCTTAACGACATGAGAGGTTAAATTTACCTTTTCATGTCAACACTATCGAACTGGATTTGCATACACGCCAGACGCGCCCGAAAATATGATATTCTTCATTGGCATTTCTGAAGTACTGCTTGAGGTGCCCCTAGAATCTAGAATCAACTATATTTAGCACTACTTACTACTTTACTGTCTTGCATCATTTTGAATACAAAATAGCGTTTTCATAATTCGCTTACACATGATGCAAATTTGCTTTTAACATTTCCTATCTATTTGTTTGTACAGGAAATTAAATGTTTGTCCATTATTTCTGGAGCACAACCCCTACTAATCGCTAATGTTGCACAAATGAAAAAATGTAATTCCCCAGGCAAAGAGGACAATGCGATATATTACTACCTCGGCTTAATGACAGAAAGCCGAGGTGTAACTGACTCCATAGTTTTTCTCGAGTTCTCAATCAACGACAGCATCCTTAAAATATTGTGTTGTTTAAAGCATCCCAAGAAAATTTAACAGTCAAACAAGAATGGTATTTTATATGTTTGCGTCATCTTTAAAAAAAATCTAAAAATTCTAAAAGATACGATTGCTATTGTTTTAGTATCAACAATATTCGCAACCATGACAATTATTTTTGGAAATGCGAGAAAAACTTCTCAAGAAGTTTAACGTAGTGTTGAGAAAGTTGAACTGAACATTATTTTGCAATGAACTCTGGGCGATCATTTCAAATGTAAGCTTCGTATTTTATTTTGTGTCTTTATTTCCGATTTACAGAGTAAACTGTATGCATTTCATAGCTTGCATCTTTTAAGTGAAGTAGATTTTTATATCAACTCTCAGTTGCCGCAGTATTCCATAAAATAATTTACTTCCTTTTTAGCTCGAGAGCAAAACAATTTACGTAGATTTCCCGACGCCAATATTGCTTGGATTTATATCTATCATGTCTACACTACACAGACTTACCACATCGATCAAAATTACAATTTAAAACGGCTATTTACCATCAAACGGAAACTTACTCCCGAAGGATGCAAATATATTTGTACGGAGATACGATCCAGGGTCGTTTTCAAGAGTTGTGAAGATGTGTCGTAAGGGACTACACTAATATTTCCACCTAAACGTGATACATGTACGTCTGTTTGTTTTGTTTATTGGAAGTCACTATCAGCATTTTTTTCCAAACTCAAAATGCCCATTTTGTATCTAAATTGCTAGTGTTATGTCATATCAGCACATTATATTACTCTACTTTGTGAAAAACAGACACTAAAGCATTTTAAAGCGGTCTTGAAGATGCCATTTACGACGGTTGTGTTTACTAATAAAAGTCGGATCCCGACTTTATTAGTAAACGAGGGCATACAAAATCGTAATTTCTTGACAAATGCGGCGTGTTAAGCTTAGCCACTTACAGAGGTCTTTACTACAACCATTTTCAATAAAACAGTGCAAAAAATGGACTAATTAAAAATAGGGGGCGCGATTTTTTACATTTTGAAATCGCTGATAGTGGCTTTAATGCTTGACAAATTTGTTTCATCTATTTACCATTAATCATCTATTCATCAAGTTAATGATTTAATGAGTTAATGAGATAATGAGTTAATAAACTCGAAATAACATATACGTGTAAACTTCATATTGGAACATTTATGTACAAAATTTACTCAATAACCTGCCGGCTTCAACATTTAACAATATGTTTACAATCACTGGTAGAATCATACATTTGTAACAAGACACGCGTCACACTCATTCTTGAAGTTCCAAATATCAAACTTGAATTTGTTTGATATTTGATAAATCTATTTGTAACCGTGATGTCAAACAATGGACTCCGTTCAATTTTATTTTAAAAATATAACAAAACCATTCTTTTAAAGCTTCTGATATAAAATTATTAATTTCAAATTATGAACAAATTGAGACAACAGAGTCCTGGATTTGACAGGCCATTAGCTTATTCTCATTACTCTTCCACATCATGAATATAACAATATGTATTTCATTTATGCAATTGTGTATTTTATGTGATATACTTATAGCTATCATATGCATGTGGAAAGTGTTATGTTATGTTATGTTGAGTTGTGATGTATTGTATTGTGTTGTGCTGTGTTGTGTTATATTATGTTATGCTATGTTAGACTGTGTTAATAATTCGTCATTATTTGATTTGAAAAATACTTTACTTTGTAATAAAGCAAAGATTGGCAAAAATGGGCAAAAGTACGTATGCATTATTTTGAAGAAAACAAATAATGTAGTGCCATGGAAACACATGCATCCAGCCAAACAAACTGCTGACTAAACTTGCATCAAATGAAAGGCCACTTAACGACAGGGTGCCCTAAAAGTGTTACTTTTTCAAAAAAAACAAACTGCATAAAGGGTTCTCGCACAGGAGGGCTTTAGATGAACTTCAGAACTTGGCTAGACCTCTCCTCCAGAATAAACCAAGCGCGTAGAGAGAACAAAAATATCACCTGCTGAAATTATCTAAAATGTTGACTTTGACCAGGTATATGTATTGCATTATTTGCATGCTATGATAATCTGGAGACAAACAAAAGTACATTTAACTTAATTTCCGTGAAAGGATCCTATACAGTTCAGAATTGTTACAACTGCAATGCCATCATAAAACTTCTTTATTCCATTGTTTAACAGAGACTGAGCAGAACAGGCATATGTCAACCACAACTCGTAAGAAAACTTAAGTTTGCTAAATTCATCTTATTATAACATTCAAAGTTAGTCCAAGATAAAGAGGAAAATACCAGGAAATAAATAAGCCATAGCTGATTTTTCAGGATAGTTTCCTAATGTTGTACGAAGTAACATATCAAAAGTCTCCCTGTTTCCTCCTTGTGCTAATTGATGAATAAGGGGGGGGGGTGTACAGGGGATCAAATTTTAAAATGTTCCAATTGTCTTCAAATGTATACCATTGTTTCTGTTATGCCATAAGGATTAAAAAAAAGTATAGTTTGGTCGGTCTACGGTTTATGGTTACTTAACTATATGTTAATAACGGTTCAAGGTCATACTGGGGTAAAGGTTCAGAATGCTCTGATTCTTTTCAAAAGTGTGACAATGTGTTCGTCTAGTAAACTGGTGTAAATATATATTTAAACAGTTAAAGTAATTTCCTTGACTAGTTATGCAGCTCATTATGACAGATTACTACAGGGTATATGTGAGGCGGGATGTAAGGTCACAAGCCGCTGCTCTATGAGGTCAACATATAATAGATGTAGATGGAGGGAACAACATGTACAGGTAATTTGGAATTAGTTTGATTATAATCGGATTGTTTTGAATTTTTTCCCCACGATGACCTTGAACATTTGATGGATGTACTCCTAAACCTAAATGTCAAAAGTTAGGCAATCAGTGAGACCAAAAAAATACAATAGTCAATGATTTAGCTCCATTTAATTCATTTCGAATGTTTTACCCACTGTATAAACTTTACCTCCTTATTCCCCAATTAGCACAAGGAGGAAACTTGGGGAATTTTAATATGTTGCTCCTCACAACATTAGAAAACTATCCTGAAGAAGTCACCCATGGCTTATTTATTCCCGTCTTTTGGCTATAATATTCCCCACATTTTCAAGAGATTGGACCCACGAAATTCTGATTCAGCGTCCTTCAAACTACGGAATAAACATCTCCAAACATTCTTACCCAAACTAAGAGGACGGGATCATCTTTCAAACATGTATTTTTCATATTTGCAATTTTTAACAAACTGTACAAATCGCCAAACACGATGTATTCCAGAGTTATAAGGTCAGTGTCATAATGAACAACAAATAAAGCCCATACACGTTATGAAAATACTGGTAACAGGGATTCTCAAAAGAATCAATTGACTAACACGTAAGAACAATGGCTTTAAACATATCGCATAATTTAATCATCACTAAAACTGATTGTATACCTTTTGTCAGTGAATTTCTCTTTTTGTTAGTATTGCCAGATGTTGGACATTATACAGATACAGAATTGATGGTGTGTGTGTGCGCGTGCCACTAGGAAAATTATACCTTGTAAAGCAAGGGACCATTTTCAATCTTGATATTACTTTTTACGAAAAGCCAGGTATCAGATCGTCTATAGTATCATCATAGTATTATCGAATACCCTTGCAGTTAGCTAATTTGCAGTATGTTCGGAAGCTTCTCGTACATTAAGCTTGCGGCAGTCTTAAGCTTTAACTAACGTATTCTGTCCAACATGGTGTCTTCTGGAAGGATTATATTTTCTCGAGCACAAAATTTAAACATAAATCTTCAAGGGCGGATCTAGAATGGTTCAAAGTGAGGGTCTTCCAAACGAGGCAGTATCGGTTATCGGCGAGCAGAGTTAATCTTCTCCGAATTCTTTCACGAGTTAGGATTACTTTTGCATAAGATAATTAGCATACGTAATTACCATGTACCAATTACCATTAAATGGCCTTGACTGACGAGTTATGAGAATCAATACAACAGGTTGGTTGCTAACACGCAGTTTTTAACTCTTCTTGGATCCTCAATTTGACGATTTGAGATCCACCCTTTCTTTTACATCTCAAGAGGAAATTGAAGTACTTATTAAAGAAATCAAGGGCCAGGATGTCCTACAAATTTCAAAGTGAGTGAAATGTATAGGTAGCACCTCAATTGTTTTCATGCGTACATCGCCTGATTTTAAAAAAGATGTACGTTTAATACAAGACAACGGCTCAAACGGGTATAGTCAAAGGTAAATAATGACCAACGTATATAACAAAGAGGTTACTATATAGATAGAGAGGCCAAAAACGTATAATCTTTAGAAATTCACAGCTCTCGCATGTTTTTGCCGACCAACAAAGAAAACATGAGTTACCAAACAATAGAAAGAAAGGCTACCTCCGCTTCTTCCACATACTGTGGGTGCCGATTTGCCTTATATCAACTAATCGGTAGTGATACCAAATTAATGTATGTGTTAGAGTGGGCCAGGGTGTAATAATAGTGTACCTATATCATTGTGCTCAGATAATCTTTTTTCTCATAATGCAAGCGCGCTTAGGTGAAAAGATGTATTCAGTGAGGCGGTTTATTTAAATTCAAGACGACTGACGTGTCCATTCATTCGTTGTGTGGCCATGGGTGGAAAAATTTAAACCACCCAATAGCACCCCAACATCCAACAAAATGTATTGGCGGATGTTTGTATCGAATTGACATATGTGTGTATACAAGCACCCAAACTAATAATTATTCCGTGCAAGATTCAAAATGTCAGCGCCCAGCACGACGCCTGGTTGATGGGTTTCACCCCCTTGGTATATAAGTAAAATATAAAATCGTTCCGTCGTAACTGATCCACAAAGACCACTGTGTATTTAAGCCTCTACTGTTAATGTTCAAAGGCTTTTCTGAGATCAAATTAGAAACTTGGTTAACCATGGTTACCATTACGCAATGTTTCGAATGGGTCTTCGTGATAATCATTCAAACACAAGCCGTGATTTTAACTATAACAAATCCTATAAATACCTGAATCTTAAAAGGAGACGTGGATTATGTTTCAAATATTGTGTTTGTAGGATCGAGAAGCATTTTCATTTTTAATTTAAAATTCAAAGAAATTAATTTCCAAATAGTGATTTAGGTGATTTTTACGAGACACTTCTGTCTTTTGAGGAAATTATGTAGAACAATAGGCCAGGTGTTGTGATTTCTGTCAGAAATTACAAAAATACCGAATATCTGCAGAGGATGTTTTGAATCTGCACGTAAAATTTCTCTTTGTAATGTAAGAAAAATTCATACATGATGCTACATTTCAATCACTGCAAATTTTCACATTTGGTTCAGAAAGATATACGTTTAATACAAGACAACGGCTCAAAGGGTTTAAGGGTTATAGATCAAAGGTAAATAATGGACCAACGGGATATAACAAGAGGTTCTATATAGATAGAGAGGCAATAACGTTACGTAATATTTAGAAATTCACCGGTCTCGCATGTTTTTGCCGACCACAAAGAAAACATCGAGTACCAACAATAGTAAACAATGGACGGCCTCCCTTATTCAAAATGTACTGTGGGTGCCGCTTGGCATATACACTAAGCGGTAGTGTAGTGATACAAATTAATGTATGTATGTGTTAGAGGTGGCCAGGTGTGGTAATAGTGTACCTGGATCTTTGTGCTCAGATGACCTTGTTTTCTCAGTTAATACAATGCGCGCTTAGGTGAAAAAGATTGTATTCAGTGAGGCGGGTTATTTAAAATCAAGACGGACGACGTGTTCATTTCATTTCGTTGTGTGGACATGGTAGGACAAAATTTAACCACCCAATAGGACAAAATTTAACCATCCAACAACTGATATTTTGGCGTATGGTTTGTATCGAATTGACAATGGGTATACAAGACCCAATACTAATAATTATTCAGTGCAATATTCAAAATGTCAGCGGCCCAGCACGGACGACTGGTTTGAATGGGTTTCACCCCCGTGGTATAAAGTAAAAATATCAAATCGTTCGTCTTCTTAACTGATCACAAAGACCACTGTGTATTAAGCCTCTTACTGTTAAAGTTCAAAGGGCTTTTCTGAGATCAATTAGAAACTTGGTGCCATGGTACCATTTACGCAAGGGGTCGGGAATTGTTCTTCTGTGATAATCATTCAATACACAAGCCAGTGATTTTAACTATAACAAATCCTATAAATACCTGAATCTTAAAAAGGAGACGTGACTTATGTTTCAAATATGTTGTTTGTAGGATCGAGAAGCATTTTCATTTTTAATTTAAATTTCAAAGAAATTAATTTCCAAAATTTTAGGTGATTTTTACGAGACACTTCTGTCTTTTGAGGAAATTATGTAGAACAATAGGCCACTGTGTTGTGATTTCTGTCAGAAATTACAAAATCCCGAATATCTCGCAGAGATGTTTGAATCTGCACGTAAAATTATCTCTTTGTAATGTAAGGAAAATTCATAACATGATGCATACATTTCAATCAACTGCAAATTTTACACCATTTGTTCAGAAAGATGTAACAATTGACAATCGACAAAGCTCACATGCCTTACAATTTTAAGGATAACTTAACAGTTTTAGGTAAAAATATTTACTGATGCTAAAGATTTACCGACTTAACCACTGGGATATTTCGGTTAAAGGGACAGGAGGAGATTTTTGAGGATACAAATTTCTTTCAATTTGCACTTGATCGGTTGTAGAACATCTACCGAGAACGTTTTGAAGGAACAAACAAGTAAAAGAAAACAAAAAAACAAAACAAACACAATGTTTTCAACTTGCCTGCTATGATCGTACTCGTTCCCATAGAAAACCATGCTTTTATTTTCTGTCGTGCACGACAGAAAATGCAAGATCATCATCTTATTTATCTTCTTGCATAATGACGGCGTATTCGGCTTATTCACTTCAGGTTTGGTCTAATACATTGGTAAGCATTCCAAATATGTAAAAAACAGGGTTCGAACAAAAATGGGGCGCTTCTTTCTGGAAATGTCCTCTTTTCTCTTGAGACTGATGAACAAACAATAAACAAGAAGAGAGAGAGAGAGAGAATGAGAGAGAGAGAGAGAGAGAGCAACATAAAGACCAACAAATCAGAGCGCGCTTTCCGTGTGTGCATCCTCTACAAAATTGTAACCTTTGTTAACCTTTGACGAGCTTTTCCGTGTGTGAATGTAGGCGTCGTACAATAACCTTACAACTTTCTGTTTCTTGTGCTTTTGTTGTAATAATAAACGATATCGGTAACACACTTTGCATTTAAATTGGTTATTACAAGGCTGTTATAGTAAAATCAGCTAAAATAGTGCCTCATATCTTGTGTGCCCCAAACTAAAACTTATACCAAATGAAACCTTTGAGAAAATATTGATTTAACATTTACTCTTACAGGTAAACGATACAGCCAACTGAAATATGAATTTAAACAAAAAACCTAAGGATTCCCTCCGGCAATCGCATATAATTTCTTATTGCTAGCAATGATCACGAGTGTACGTCAGGACATGTATTTTTATCGCGAAATTTGTATAATCCTAACGAATGACAAACATGACAAATGCTAGGAGTTTAATGAAAAACAATTTAGATATTACTTGTGGCACCATTGTGAGAGCTCTCGTTGATCGCTGGCTGTTGCATCGTTTAAAATTGAGATTTAGTCGTAAATGATCATTTGAACAAGAAATGTCGAAGAAGCCATCAACCTTGCGATCATGACGACCCAACATGGTTGTATTAATGTCAATGTAAGCCTAGTTACTCACACCGCCTCTTTTCAAACACTTTACAGTAATTTATGCAAGGGTAGAAGAAACTGATTATTAAAGATAGTATCTTTAAAAAAAATAGAGGCAAGCTGTTAAACTCTACAGGTCGTTTTTAACACTTAAGTGCATAAGGTCTTTTGCACTCTTCTGCACTTATGGTGCATACGGGGGTCCAAGTGGACCCAACTAATAACACAAAACCGATTTTTATGACGCGCAGCAATTTCTACCGCCCAAAAATGAAAAATACTTTCCCGAAGGACTTTTTCCATCAATTTTGGCTCATAATAAAAGGACATAAATACAATTACATTGCTGAATAAAAGTTTTAAAAAAAGTTACTCCAGAGCGATTTAAGGGGCAAAACGAATTTTGAATAACGCCACCAAAATGCTTATTTAAATGCTAATTATTACAAAAACGCCATGGACGATTTGAATTTGTTTCCACCAAAATGTGCAACTGATATTTAGGCAATCATATAAAAGCTTGGGAAAAATAATTAAGCTTTAAACATAGCGCGCGAAAATACGAAATCCTGGACACGTAAGTGTTAATGAGGTTCACTGAATGGATGTCTTTATTAACAAATATCAACCTCCTGGAGAACACGGCACACATTAAATGCAAATCCCAATTCGATTTGCCATTAGCAAAAATAATAAGTAGAAAATAATTTCAATACCTTTGAATCCTAAAGCAGGCTAAAGATTTAACACTTAAGTGTAGGCCTATAATGGGTGGGGGATCTACGTCTACCCAACATTTTGTTTTTCGTGCCCCATTTTTAACGGTAAATTATTTTTGCCCGTATCCATAACTCACTAGCCGTTTCACCTATCAATTCCCCTATCGATAATTCTCAGTAACTCACATCCCGTAACTCACGTTTATCTATCCCCCTATCGGACGTTTTCTGAACAGTACCAGTGCCGATTGGGATAGACAGAACTCACCCTACTCTTTTCGAAATGATTGTTGATCTAAATGGGGACTGACCAGCTGAACGTCTCTTCGAAGAACGAGATATTTTCGTGATGTTTTTTCCCAAGTCGCGATGAAACCATGGTGGAGAGACTGATTAATAATTTTTTCATCAAGAGTTCTTCAACAAAATTGGAGATTATTATTTGATGAAATCCCGTGATTAAGCCACGGGAATTGATCCGGGACTTCCAGAACAAGATAAAATACCCTAACCACTACATAAAATTTGCCATTTCCCAGTGGTAAAGAAGTAAAGAATGGGTCCCGTGGTCTCCATATCAGTACTGCTCTCCAGTGTGAGTTGGGAAAAAAGTAGAGAAACCGTGCAATGCGTCTCCTCTGTCAGTAAATGATCGACATGAAGCTAATCTCTACACCACCACTAAATACTGTTTTTGCATAACAGCATTTCTCAAGTATTCCCATATCATGATGGGAGGCCAGCGCATGCCTTCCTAAGGTCTGCTTTGACTTATAACTTCATTGAATTGGGAGGTGTCTATAATGCCAAAAGGTATCATTGCTGATCTGTGTAACAAACATACCCATACCAGGATATGGTCCGTATCACCGAGAGACCACATTCAACAGTATGGAAGTGCTATATGTGAAAAAACAGGCACCGTTGTAAGAATCACTGATTGAAAACACGAGTGGTGATGGAAAAACTCATCCCTGTCACATACTACAAACCTCCATCAGTAGGCTTCAAGAACCCTCATTTCAATCTCGGGAATGCCACCCAATCGCATTTCTCAATTGGCGATTTCAACAGCAATAGTACCCAATGGGGCTATAAGAAACCAATAAAGACTGGACAACTGGTTCAAATGTAGAAGGATGGTTAACACGCAACATCTACATCTCTTCACGGCCTAAGGTTGCCGCCATATTTAGGGTGCTCGTTGGAAGAGAAGTTACAACATCATCTAGCTATTGTTTGCAAAAATACCTCTACACATGTGTAGCAAGAATTGTTTCTTGAAATCCCTGTTTCACTAACTCAAACACTGAACTATCGTTCTCCAGTCAACGCTTGCGTAAGACCAAAACAAAGTGCCTTTTAAAGCGTCGAAAGATCATGCATAACCTGGATCAGACGTAAGGGATTGTTCCACAAACCCCAAACTATGAAGGAAATAGGTGAAACAAGATGGGGGGGGGGGGGGGGGTTCGGGGATCATATACAGCGGGTGTTAGGACGGAAAATACCAGGCCTTTCCAAGGATGTGTTGAAATCAAGAGTATACCACCATGTTTGAAGCTGATCATTTCTCAGCTAAAGGGGGATGAGATGCTCGCCCACATATCCTAAGATCGACGGCACGCTCTGTGATACCTCGTGTGCAGAGTATGCTTGCCATGTGTGGGAAAGATCAGTCCATGCAAAGAAGCTTTATCCAGCGTTAATGCCTCCTGCCGATATCACAGGACGTCTTCGCCCAAATCTACTGGAGAACTTATTCTAGCAGACTTGCTCCCACCCAAGAATTCGTCGGCATGCAAGCCTAGCTGCCAAGGATCTAATTTGAAGCACCCTATTTCGGACAGAGAACTGCTGCTAACCGCCTTGAAATCAGAGAGAATTTCTTAAGCAAGTCCCAACCCCTTGAAACAGTGTGGAGTTTAAGAATTCGGTGAAGCAGCCAGCCGTTGTACCCATCTCTGGCTAGATGATTTTGAGAAAACAGCGTTTGGACACGATAAAAAAGAAGAAGTGGCGTTACCGACGGGGAGGGGGTGGGTGGGTTGCAGTTGGGATCAAAAAAGCGAGACAAAAAATGTGGGATTAGTTTGACCAATTTTAAGAAAAAGCGGGCATTTTCACGCAATTTGGTCCCGTTCAGAATTCTTTGGAGGAAGTCACCGGACAATGATGTGGTTGATCTTGACGGGGACGACTTCTGGATTGGATGTGCATAAGTATGCCACAGCCATTTCCTTTTTAACGATTGATAGCAACATTAAAGTACACCACTATTCAATCAAAGACCATACGAGTGCAAAACTGAGTTCTGCTTACGGCTAATTGAAAACGTTATCAACGGTTCAGTTCTAAATTTATGTATTTTAAAATCTAATTTTATCTTACACATCAAACTTTCATTTTGCCAACACACCCAGGTTAAATAATTGATGTTTTAGATCAACTAAAACCGGCAAATTATCGTTGAATATCCACCCTCAAAAAGTTCTTGTTTTGTAGGCATTCAATAAAGCAAAGGAAGTGCAGAGAGGTTTCTTTTTTGGCTTGTTTAAAATGATACATGAAATAACAAATAATTATCTACGATAGTACATACTATGTTTATATTCCCAAACGCCGGTCTCAGTCGTTTAGGTCTAAGAATAAATTTTTAAATAAAGATGTATTTTTATTGATAGTCTATTAAGTGGTCATATTAAATCGAAACCACACAATATAATTGTTCTTCTAGGTCGTTAATTCCGTTCTCAAGCCGGCTGGCTAACCAAATATAATGCGTCATTTGATGTGTTGACGAGTTGGTATATAAGACAAAATGATAAAAATACAGTGACAATATCATATAGCTCCCTTTTGGAAACAAAGTCTTACAATGATGCTACAATAATAGGCGGGGTGTGGCATGTACTTATTTCATTAACGGTATTTAGTGAAAATAGTTGAATACAAAATATCAAAGTCAATTTTAAATCGCAACAGATTAATTTGTTAATCTTCATATTGATTGGTCTCCTACACTCAATCCTAAAAATCAAATTTTAATGTCATGGAACTTGAGTGTACATATTAATTATTACGATTTATTTCAAGCATTTAAAAGGGCATTTTGTGTCGACAGTTTAACCCCCACCAATTACTTAAAAATAACATGGAGATTAATCAACCATTAGGTTGTCGGCTCAAGGATTGGGTGTATCGCTACTATTACAACCACATTCGATCTTCCATTCCAGAACTCGGAATTTTTGGCATTTCTGTTCCTGCATGGATAAAAACGTCCAAATAAGTAGCCTACGTGCACCTGATATTTAAACCCCTGCTCTAAACCCAACTGTATCATCAGACTCAATTTACAATGTTTGCATAATATTATTTTAAGAATATCTTTATATATTATGTCATAAGTTGAAAACACGCCCACACGCCAGAACCTCATGAAAAGATTTCTACCAGCCAATCGAAAGTGTAACTGCTGTTCATGCTGATTCCAAACGACTACATAAAGAAAATAAATAGAATGGATATGGCTTACACACAGGTCATGTAATCTGAAAATGTTAAAAGGTATCTTTATTGAATTATACACAAAAAGAAAGTGCTACAATCAAGGGATTACCTTAGGTTGCTACGTATGTTAGTTTATCTGTAAGGAGTATGGAGCACGATTAAGTACCTCCACTGGCTATATGATTTAAAGGTATCTATTTAATATAAAACACACCAAACAAGTTCTAAAATCATAAGACGTACCTTTAAGGTTGCATAAGTATGTTTAGTTTATCTGTAAAGGAGTATGGAGCACGATTAAGTACTCCACGGCTATACTGATGTTAAAGCTATCTATTTAATTATACAAACACCACCAAAAAAAAGTTCTAAAATCATAAGGACGTACCTTTAAGGTTGCCAACAAGTCTGTTAGTTTATTTTGTTCGTAGTAAGCTCCGTTGTCTTATTGAAAATGCTAAGGGCAATTCACACATCCATTAACGTCTTTGCCAGGCCTGCAAAAATACCTTATGGAAAGCTCAACAAACGTTATCTCATGGAACACTCAAATTAACGATACCTTATGCAGCGCTCAAACAAACGTTACCTTATGGAGCGCTCAAAACACGAATGAGCAGATTGTTTCCTTTAAGTTTTAATCAATAAATCAATCAATCAGTCAATCAACTAATAGTCACAAGATTTCCAAAGTAATAATGTGATTTTAACTTTGTTTCATTTCTGTTATCATTTACCACTTTGCTTGGAACAGATATTGAGTGTTTTAAAGTAAATTAAGGGGGGAGAGCACTTACATGACTTAAGAACAAGTCTACGTATGAAACATGAGATTGCCTAATCGATGTTCGTATTTTTATTTTCTTGTCTAAAATTAAAGAGAGCAAAATTGTAAACTATACATATTGGTTATACTTTATTTGATAGATAACGCGGCTAATGATGTTATTGTAGTTTAAATTATATAGTTTTACATATTCTTCAAAAATTGACTTTGAATTGGTTTAGTATTATCACGGAATGGGTTATATCCGTATATGTTATGTTTGAGACTTAATTTAGGCTAGGGTATAACTTCAAGCCTTTTGAGCATTTTTTCACCAGTGTTTATCGTTCTTAATGTATTTTTAATTGAATGAAATAAATAAATGTTAATGTAGATGTGAATATAAATGAATGAATGTCAATACAGGAAAAATAAACCATATCCAGATATTTATATGTTAATCAAAGTATAAATTTCACTGCATCAGATGTGTGAAAAAAATATATATAAATCATCTTTATTTCCTCAAAAGAAGAAAACATATAAACCCAAGGGCAACTGTGGCCTATACTGACCACAGGCATGGGAAAGACAATGATACAAACAGCAATAATATACAAGCATTAAAAAACATTTGACATTACATATAACTATTACATATAAAAATTGACATTATATTATTTATTCAATTGAACAATCAAATTCGTGTCTCGCATTAAAGATAGCATATGAGGAAATAATGGCAGATTTAGAAATGTTGGCCTTAAGATCACTAAATGTACCAGATGATTTCAGTTGTTTTAGAAGATAGTGGACTCTGTTCTTATTGTCCTTATCAATCAAACCCCTCGAACCTACTTCATTTATGTCGCTTACAAGGGAAGCATATCGACCGATGGGCTTTGCTGATATTTGGTTCAAACGGTATGGACAACTCGAATAGTGGGACCTTTTTATCATCAGGCCAGTAGAACACGATATCAGGTCTCTGAGATGTGGCAACAATATTGGGAGGGATTGTGCCACCACCAATTGTGTGATTTTCAATATCGGCATATATCGTCACAGAACCAGAAGTAAAAACTTGGCTGTCTTTTAATGATTTAAGAAAAATTATTTAAAAAAAGAAAAAACCTAAAAAATTAAAAAAAAAAAAAAAACATGAAATTAACAAAAAAAAATTCTTTAACATTAAGTTGAATGTTTTTGTTTTTTTTTTAAATTATTTACATTTCACATGTTTGAACCCACCAGTGGTCATATTATACCTTATTTCAAAGGTCACACGAGTTTAAAATATTTGTAGTTATGTTTTTATATCTACGTAAAGTTGATGACCCAATGAGAAAATGGCATGTTTAAATGTGTCATATTTTCTCACATACGGTATATCATACAGGGTATGTGGTTGAAATGTATGTATTTGTTTTTCATGTCAAAGGTCACGAGTTTTTGCAATTATCTTTACTTTTGAACATTAACATAAACGTTGATACTATAACAAAATTATTGTTTCACTTTATCTTATATATATTTATTTAAGATGTTCGCCGTGGGTTTTGTAAATATTGATCAGAACTGGGTTTAAGCACATTAAAATGATACAAATTTCTACAATTTTATAATGAAAGGTATATTGATATATTTTGCAAACTATCTGAACACACCTGTTCTTAGTCTTAAAATATATAACGTCTAGAGTAACCTGATCAGTTTACACTTTGTTGTCTCCAATAACTTTATGATACAAAGTATAGATCGAATACTATGATACAATGATAAAATATTAAAACCCAACCTTTTGAAAATGTAAGTGATCCCAGATTCACAAATACCTGAATAACGACATGGTTTTAGTAAATAAGGTTTTTTGCCAGCTTCAATGTTATATGACCTATCAATTTATGTGTTAAGGTGAAGACGTCACCATATTCATCATTTTTATCACAAATACAAACGCAAAGCCCCAAGGCCACTTTTTTTAAATATAAATATGAGACTACTGAAAGGCATATAAAACCAGTAAAAGTATTTATCAAAATGCATTGCACCTTTAATTCCTCAGTTATCTTCTACGGGTAGTGCAATATCATGCAAAAATCCCATGGGAAATAAGTGCTTAAAGTCTTATGCACCAACGGTCATTGAAACTAACCTTAACGCCATACTTCCGTTATGTATGAGTGTTGGGCACGGTAACGTCAAATCCTTACGAATGTGGATTAATCTACGGTTGCAAAAGTACATACCGCGGTTACACGATTCAACACAAAACTCCTTCATTGTGTGCTCTTTGAAATTTTCTCATGTTATATCCGTTTGTAAGTATTGTGTGTTTCCATGTTGAATATTTGTTGTACCCTCTATGCCTCAGTTTAATGCAAAGTTGTGCAATTATTTACATCAAACCGCAAATTAAACATTTCTAAACCGCAAATTGAACATTTCTAATTAATAATGATATAAATGATATGAAATGATATGATTTGATATATGATATTGTGTAATATAATTGTGATATGATTATATATGGATCCGCCTCGTTTGAAATGACTATATAGAACGTCTCACAGCTTCACACCAATGGGTCTTAAACCTTTTAGAGATAAACTTTTAACGATATAAAATGCGACTTAAGTTACAAAGCAAAAGCATAATGTGCCGCTAAATTAAGCATACATTGAATTTCTTTACGGCAGCTACATTTCTTACAGATGCGGTCTTTTCCTGCACTTATATCAGTATACGGATACTGATGAACTGGTGAATCCAGTCTTACTTTATTTGACATACCGTTACACTCAATCCTCAGCTGAATTTCATGCGGTTTCTTCACACCGGTTTATTTAATTTCCCAATTGAAATAAAGGGTTTAAAATAGTTTTCAAATTTGCCGTTTAATTTTGTTTCATTCATGAAATTAATATCAGTAATGGTGAAATACAAGCCCAAGTTGACACATTACACACATATCATGGGTATTTCTGACACCTAAGTGCATATATTGCCCGTTTACCACTTACGTATGTGACGTTCGTCCTACAGTGAAATGGCATAATACCGACTACTTAATAGGGTTTGAAAAAGTAAAATGTTAAAACTATCGTTTGTTTAATGGCGTCATTACCTTTGGAGGCCTAAGGCTAGTTTGATATAGACACCCATCTTTAGCAAAGTACGAGTACGCTCTCCGATCGCTAAGGAATGCCCGAAGGATGTCCCGTTTGTTTTAACTTTAACGGTGAACGGCCAGACGACGAGAATATTATAGGGAGTAATAAAAGCTCGAGGATGACATTGCGAGTATTCTTCCGAGGGTAATCGCTCTTCTATGGAGTAATATCCATTCTGGCTCAAATGCTTTGTTGTTGTTTTAGCGCGCAATTTCTACAAAAATATGATTGACAGCTGTGCTAAGATGAGGTTGTACATTACCTTATACCCTTTTTATGGCACTATTAGTGCAGTGAAATGTTTTCTCAGTGCTAGGTAAATTCCTCTGGATCACTTCAATCTATCATTCCGCTATGCCTGTATTGGAGTGGCTACAAGATTTCAAAGTTTAAGTGCATCGGTGTTTTGACAAATGCTGTTTCATCAATTATTTCTGAGCTATATTCAGGCAGACAAGAGTCATTTAAATATAAATGGCAATGTGTTTTTGTCGAATTGCTTCATCACTAGTCGTAAGAATATGGGAACATAATGCATGATTTGCAGAAGTAAAATGAATTCATACGCCTTCTTAAAATATCAAGTGTGTCTTGGGTAGTATAAAGGAGAAGTAATTGAATATTACAAATCAAAGTGTAAATGGACTGGCTGTCATTAATTCTAAATACAATACTATAGCTTAGCTTAGAAAATTGCTCTAAACTAATTGATTTATTAATTCCAAACAAATAAAATGCCAGCAAAATGTTTGACCTTGTACATTGCTAACTCGTTGTAAAATATAATTTGACGAACACAATGGATTCTTATCTCCTCCATATACATCTTTAAACTACGTTGTCTAAACTGAATACGTTTATTCTTTTAATTAATCATTCCCAAAAGTATTATACAATTCGCTCTGTATTAGCCCCCAAATAAATTTGAGACCTGTATAGAAATCATCGTATCTGTGGTGCGAAAGATCGAAATTTAACACAATTTACGAAATTCACTCTGGTGAAATTCTATACATAGTCAACCATGACAATACAAAGGATTCGCAATAGCAAAATAAAAAGTGTGACGTGGGACACAACTCATGTTAATCTGAGACATTACGATGAATTGTAACAGGCGCTGAAATGCATTTCGAGCCAACACCAATGTTTGTTCTCTGTTTTATAATTCCAATCGTGAAATTTGAATCCGAATAGCTGAATTTCATACCCAAGCGAGTCACATTTACTGAAAATTGTACACTTAAAGCAATAAACTCCTGTAGCTAGGAAACGAAGATGTCTCCTGATGTGTATCACAAGAACTAAGCCCCGTGGCTGCCCACGTGCCTATCAATGAAAAACATCTTTTCTAATAACACATTAAAGTTACAATATCTATAGGCAAATGCACATGTGATATTGACAGCGAGCTTGCCAAACTATTTCCCCCAAATTTGATACCAGTATACAAACACCTTACGTAAAGTAGGTCGTTTTCAAACAAAAACACCTACAAATTTGTTAATAATCAAAATCCTCTATTAATTTAATGGACCTTTTTTACATTTCATCATTATCCTAGAGTTTCCTCATACATTATCAAACGCTATTGTTTGGTTTTGATTTGTTTTATTTTGTTTTGGGATTGTTTTTCATTTGTTTGTTTTTGTGTTTTGGTGGAATTTGAAGAGTGGAAACGATTTTGCTTATGCGATTATCATAAAGTCCAATAAAGGCTACCATAACAAATCATTTGTTCATGTATCAAACTTTGGCAAGCACAGAAATTGTCTTTAAATGCTGATTCAGAGAAATATATATTTTTTATAATTAGTAATTAAAAATAGTCAACTAAAGATAGCCATCTAAATTGCGTAATTCCAAAGTTAGAGATGAATCGGGTTTTTTCGTTTTCATGTAGTAAACATTATGTATAATATGGAAGTGCCATAGGATACTGTTTGTAGCAAAATTCCGGATCCGGAATTTTATAACAAAGTTGTGTTTTTCTATATGAAGGATTTCGATTCGAGCTTAGTTATTTCACACAGTGATTAGTATATTAGTATAGAGACAAGCATTATGTATATGCAAAAAACACGATTTGTTTGAATATTGAGGGCGCCCTCCTCGGGAAATCGCTGAGACAGCCTTTAAGTTCTTGAATTAATAGAGCTAATTATTATATAAGTACAATTACAACTTGTATAACGGTTTCACTTTCAGACAGATTTTCAATGACAAATACCACACGCTACCTGATTTTCAACACAATTATTGATGTAATAAAATTGGCATACTTACACCTTCATATCGGAATATTAGTAAAAAAAAAAATATTAAATACATCACTCAATAAAATGATTGATGACGCATTAAATGCACCTCAAATTATATCGTTAGAATGACTGCACTAGGATTTGAAGTGCTGCAGGCTATATAAAATTCAACTTTCTATTCCTAGAAAGAATAATTCCAGAAATAAAAAGAACGACGTAATAGTTGGCCGATAGTTTGAACGCCTACAAATTTATGAATTGAATAAACAATACCGTGTATCATTTGTGCGTAGTTTTAGTTAAAAACATGTTTTCTAAAAAATGGTAATGATGTGAATGATTTGCGTGGTTTTAAGCAGAAATCGAGCATATATCTTGATTTCTACACAGTTACAAAAGTTCGGTCGTCCCTTAAAATACACATACACACTTCGCACGCGCTTGTGAAGACACACACACACTTCGCACGCGCTTAATATGCAGACACACACAAACACACGCGCGCACACACCCACATCCTACAAACACATGCCCTACATACACAATGACATATACATGTATAATGAAAATGCCTTTACAAACACAACTTTATTTATAACATTATAACTGAGTAGAAATTTCTCCATATGTTACATTTCCGAAAGTCGACACTATCCAGACCATATTTCAACACCAATTTGTAAAAGTTAACATAGCAAAAGTATTAAATTTCAAAGATAAATACACTCACAGTGACCAGAGCGAAATGACACTTCTCCCATTATCGTGAACGTATGGAAAGATACTGGATTTGGTTTGGACTATAAAGTGAAGATTCAGTTGGCTGTTTTAATTTTGGAAGAAAATAATACCGACACGAACAAAACCCACTCTCGGTGTCCCTACTTGTCGGTCTTCTTGTCTGGGAACCGAAAGAAAGTTATTGTAGAATCGTGATTCATGGTCGCTACTGCTGGTGCAGCCGCCGACAATACAGCGCTGCGGCATTATGTATTTTAGGCCTAAAATCAATAAAAAAAAAATATGCCTTACAACACGACGTATACCGCGAGAAGTCAACTTTGTGAGAAACATGCGCCGCATCGCGAGCGCCCCACGATGATCATGACGCACAGCCAACTAAAACGTCACTTCCTGGTCATCGCTGCTTGCGTGAAATTCACTTTCTTTTTGGAATTTTCCTTCAAAGCTTGTCAGAAACCCATGATTTTATGTCCATTTTTTAACATCTACGGTTTCACAGTTACTGCTCCATGCAAATTTTACATTAATACTAATATGTACATGAGTGAATAAACCCATTTTGAGGCTATTATAGGTATTTTAAGTATGTCCATGAATCTTTGACATTCTCTTTCTCTTTCTCTGGCTCTCCATATTGATCCCATTTGTACATATTTGCTCTAATTTCGTAAAATTTGTTTATTAACCCTTTTCCCCAAGAACCTGGGCTAGAAGTAGCCCAGATTCGCTTCAGTGGTTTCATTGTTTTGGCCCAGTGAAGCTGAACCATTGCTAAAGCTAGCGAGACAGGCAATTCTGGCTGGAACTTTCTCTTGATTTCTAGACAAAATGTCTCGCCTCTGGGCTGTTTTTCAATGAAACATGTTACCCGTTATCATCTGGTCTACCCACAAATCGTTGTGGCTGTATGTAACCACAGGCCAATCTTTACTGATAAAATCTTTGGTGTGGGAGGCTCAGAAAATTGCTTAGCACGGGTCCACGTAAAGGGCTAATGCAGTAACCAAGTTTGGTTGGATGAAGAAAAAACGAAATTACAAAAACAGCCTGGCTCTAGAGCAAAGATATAATGAGCTCAGATAAGAAATTCAAAAGATAATAAGAAAGCACAAGCCAGTTTGACGTGAGGACCAATGACAGTTAATTCAAACACTACACACTGCAGAAAATATAAAAAATGATGTTTGACACAATCAAGTATGATAACAACTGTGCAAGACCATTTCAGCAAGCATGTAACGATGAAAGGAATATAGTGGCAAGATGTTTGAAAGACTATTTTGGGAGCAACTTCTGAAAGGGGTAGAGGTAAACTTCTAGCTCTCCAAATTAGTGAAGGAAAAAAGAAGAAAGGCGGTTTGATAACACCAGGGAATGGACCAGCTACAGTCACACACAGGCTAAAAACAGAACTGTGTGGCGAACAGAGGTGATGAGATGCGCAGAAGTGGTCATTAATCGTCAAATGTGACGGACGCAGCAAATCAGGCGAGACAACCAGATTTTGAAGTTTAACTAAGATTAAATGGATCTTAAATTATGGAAGGGTCGGTACTTTACCAGAGAAGGTAGAAAAATAAATTATATTTTTTAATTATGGTCAAAATGTATCCCAAATACTTAAAATGAACAAAGAACGTTTAAAATTAATTTGAGCAGCTCATTTGGGTGTTTATATTTTGTAAAAGAGGTAGGAGTAACTAATATTATTTCTTTGTAAGCTTCACTTCTCTGCCACAGACAGCCAACGATACTGACATTACTGCCAGCATTTTAACAAACTTGAAAAGCATGCAGTCATCAGCTCACAGACCATTGCTATTGTATATGTGCTAAACCTGCCTAATCCACCTTTCACTTGTCCGATCAATATCTTACTACAAGCCCGAAATACAATATCTGAATGCTTTTTAAAGCGACTACCAATCATTTTTATTTTTCAAATTCAAAATGCAGACACTAAGCACTTTAAAGCAGTCTTAAAGATGCCATTTATAACTGTTCTAGTCGGATCCCTACTTTTATTAGTAAACATTGCATAAAGATCATACCACATTCCTACAAGTACACACCCCGCACATTAGTGGGGAGGTTTAGCGGGGTGTGCACTCGTTGGAATGTGGTATTCTTTTGTTCGTGGATCGATCGAATCAAATAATTCCACATTTCACGTACAGATACACGCAACGCATTTGGCATCTAAACCCTCTGTCATTACAGGTGCTTTCCCGTTACATACGGGTACTATGCATCAAAGTGACATTTGCTGTTTTGATCCAAAACAAACCTCTTAACGACAAAAGAGGTTAAATTTACCTTTCCATGTCAAAACCATCAAACTGGATTTGCATACACGCCAGACGCGCCCGAAAATATGACATTCTTTATTGGCATTTGTGAAGTACTGCTTGAGGTGCCCCTAGAATCAACTATATTTAGCACTACTTACTAGTATACTGTCTTACATCATTTTGCGTACAAAATAGCGTTTTCATAATCGCTTACATGCAAATTTGCTTTTAACACTTCCTATCCCTTTGTCTGTACAGGAAATTAAATGTTTGTCTGTCCATTATTTCGGGAGCACAACCCCTACTAATCGCTAATGTTGCACAAATAAAAAATGTAATACCCCAGGCAAAGAGGACAATGCGATATATAACTACCTCGGTTTAATGACAGAAAGCCTTAAGGGCTCACAAAATGTTACTGACTCCATAGTTTTTCTCGAGTTCTCAATCAACGACAGCATCCTTAAAATATTGTGTTGTTTAAAGCATCTTAAAGGTCCCAGGAAATGAGATGATAAACCTACTCCAAAATCTTTACAGGATATTCCATTCCAATAAACAGGGCCAGATAAAAGAATGCACTACCAGTGACATCATTAGTGAAACTATTGATTTTCAGTCAGTGTCATGAATAGATTCACACCAGTCACCTGGAATTTTCTATTACTCTTTGAAAAATCAATAGTTTCACTAATGATGTCATCACCAACCCAAATATTGAATGCTTCCTGGTCCTCCTTGTAGACTTTACACAAACCACATCAATTCTATTTGCATTTCCTGGGACCTTTAAGAAAATTTAACAGTCTAAAAATTCTAAAGATACAATTGCTATTGTTTTAGTATCAACAATATTTGCAACCATGACAATTATTTTTGGAAATGCGAGTGTTGAGAAAGTTGAGCTGAATATTATTTTGCAATGAATTCTGGGCGATCATTTCAAATGTAAGCTTCGTATTTTATTTTGTGCTTTTATTTCCGATTTACAGAGTAAATTGTATGCATTCCATAGTATGCATCTTTTAAGTGAAGTAGATTTTTATATCAGCTCTCAGTTACCGCAGTATTCCATAAAATAATTTACTTCCTTTTTAGCTCGAGAGCAAAACAATTTACGTAGATTTCCCGACGCCAATATTGCTTGGATTTACATCTATCATGTCTACACTACACAGACTTACGACATCGATCAAATTACAATTTAAAACGGCTATTTACCATCAAACGGAAACTTACTCCCGAAGGATGCAAATATATTTGTACGGAGATACGATCCAGGGTCGTTTACAAGAGTTGTGAAGATGTGTCATGAGGGACTGTACTAATATTTCCCCCCTAAACATGATACATGTACCTCTGTTTGTTTTGTTTTATTGGACGTCACTATCAGTCGTCATTTTTTCCAAATTCAAAATGCCCCAATTTGTATCTAAATTGCTAGTGTTAGGTCATATCAGCACGTTATGTTACTCTACTTTGTAAAAAAAACAGACACTAAAGCATTTTAAAGCGGTCTTGAAGATGTCATTTACTACTGTTTTGCTTACTAATAAAAGTCGGATCCGACTTTATTAGTAAACGAATACATGAAAATCGTAATTTCTTGAAAAGAAAGCTGAGCCACTTACAGAATCCTTACTGCAACCATTTTCAATACAACGGTGCAAAAAAATGGACTTTGATGAAAAATAAGGGACGCGATTTTGTTTACATTTTGAAGAAATCGCTGATAGTGGCTTTAATGCTTGATTTGTTTCAGCTATTTACCATTAATCATCTGTTCATCAAGTTAAATGATTTAATGAGTTAATGAGAGAATGAGTTAATCAACTCGAAATAGCATATTCGTGTAAACTTCATATTGTAACATTTATGTACAAATACTGCAATATCCTGCCGGCTATGTTTGCAATCACTGGTAGAATCATACATTTGCAACAAGACACGGGTCAGACTCACTCTTGAATTTCCAAATATCAAACTTGAATTTGTTTGATATTTGATAAATCTATTTGTTACCTTAGTGTCAAACAATGGAACACCATTCACCTTTATTTAAAAAAATAAAACAAAATCGTTCTTTTATAGCTTTTTATATAAAGTTATTAATTTCAAATTATGAACAAATTGAAACGGCAGAGTCCTGGATTTGACAGCCCAATAGGCTTATTTCTCATTACTCTTCCACATTATCAATATAAAAATATGTATTTCATTTATGCAATTGTGTATTTTATAGCCTACGTATGCATGTGTAAAAGAAATGTTTTATGTTATGTTATGCTGTGTTAATAATTCGTGAATATTTGATTTGAAAAAGATTTACTTTGTAACAAATGTGGGCATACGTGGCAAAAGTAGGTATACATTATTTTGAAGAACAAAATCATGTAGTGCCATGAAAACTCATGCATCCAGCCAAACAAAATGCTGACCCAACTTGCATCAAATCAAAGGCCACACAGGGTGCCCTACAAGTGTTACATTAAAAAAAAACCACATTCTTTTTTACCATCTATATAAACCTTACCTTCTTATTCCCAATTAGCACAAGGAAGAAACTTGGGGACTATTAATATGTTGTTCCTCGCAACATTAGAAAACTATCCTGAAAAAATCAGCCATGGCTTATTTATTTTCGACTTCTGGCTACAGTTTTCAAGAGATTGGACCCACGAAATTCTGATTCAGCGCCCTTCAAACTACGGAATAAACATCTTCAAACATTCTTTCCCAAACTAAAAGGACGGGATCCTCATTTATGGTCCTACTCAAACATGTATTTTTCATATTTTTTCAAACTTTTGATAAACTGTACAAAGCCCTAAACACGATGTATTCCAGAGTTCTAAGGTCAGTGTCATAATGAACAACAAATAAAAGCTAATAAAGCCCACACACGTTATGAAGATACTGGTAAAAGGGGTTCTGCAAAGAATCAATTGACTAAAACGTAAGAACAGTGGGTGTAAACATATCGCATCATCACTAAAACTGATTGTATACCTATTGTCAGTGAATTTCTGTTTTTGTCAGTATTGCTAGATGTTGGACATAATACGAATACAGAATTGACGGCGTGTGATCGTGTGCCACTATGAAAATTAACCTTGTTAAATGCAAGGGACTATTTTCACATCTTGATATTTACTTTACTAAAAGCCAGGTATCAGATCGTCTCAGTATCATCAATTCCTATCGAATGACCGTTGCATGTAGCTAATTTGCAGTATGTTCGGAAGCTCATTGCATAAGCTTGCTGCAGTCTAAGCTTTAAATAACCTATTCTGTCCAACATGGTGTCTTGTGGAAGGTATATCTATTATCGAACACAATATTTGAACATAAATCTTTAAAGGCGGATCTAGAATGGTCAAAGTGAGATCCAAAGAAAAAGTAAAACTGCGCGTTATCAGCGAGCAGAGTTACTCATTCTAAGAACTCTCTCCACAAGTAGGATTATTGTTGCAAAGATTGGATTAACATACGTAATTACCAATTACCATAAGTGTACTCGCGTGAGGAGTTATGAGAATCAGTACAACATGTGGAGTATTAACACGCAGTTTTAACTCTTCTTTGGATCCCCAATTTGACGGTTTTAGATCCATCCTTTCTTTTACCTCTCAAGAGGAAATTGGAGTACTTTATGAAAGAAATCAAGGGCCAATTTGTCCTACAAATTTCAAAGTGAATGAAATGGTATTGGTAGCACCTCAAATTGTTTATCCTGCTTTATCGCCTGATTAACAAGATGTACGTTTAATACATGACAACGGCTCAATGTCATTAACGGGTTAGAGATCAAAGGTAAATAATGGACCAATGGTCTATAAGTAAAATGTCAAATCGTTCGTTTTAAAAAAGACTGTGTGTTTAAGCCTCTACTGTTAATGTTCAAAGGCTTTTCTGAGATCAAATTAGAAACTTGGTTACTATGGTTACCATTACGCAATGTTTCGAATTGTTTGTCTGTGATATTCATTCAATGCAAGCCCACTTAACTATAAAAAATCCTATAGATACTTGAATTTTAAAAAGGAGACGTGACTTATGTTTCAAATATGTTGTTTATAGGATCGAGAAGCATTTTCATTTTTAATCAAATTAATTTCCAAAAGTTTAGGTGATTTTCACGGGGCACTTCTGTCTTTTGAGCAAATTATGTACAACAATATGCCACTCTGTTGTGATTTCTGTCAGAAATTACAAAATCCCGAATATCTCGCAGGTTCACTACACGTAAAATTAGGCATACAAGATCTCTTTGTAATCAAGTAGGAAAACGCCTAACTTGATTTCTAAAATTTCAATCAACTGAAATTTTAACACCATTGGTTCTAAAGAAAAATGCAACAAAGGGCAATTGACAAGTTCCGTCGCAACGCGCAAGCCTTACATTTTTAAGAATAACTTAAGAGTTTTAAGTAAAAATCTTTACTAATGCTAAAGATTAGCCGACTTAGCCAGAGGGACAGAGGGGATTTTTGAGGATACAAATTTCTCTCAATTTGCACTTGATCGGTTGTAGAACACCTACCGACAACGTTTCGAAGGAACAGACAAGTAAAAGAAAACACAACAAAAACTATGTTTTGAACTTGCCTGCGATCGTACTCGTTCCCATATAAAAACATGCGTTAATTTTCTGTCGTGCACGACAGAAAATGCAAGATCATCATCTTATTGCTCTTATTACATAATGACTGCGTATTCGGGTTCTTCACTTAAGCTGTGGTCTAATAAATTGGTAAGCATTCGAAATATGCAGAAAACCAGGGTATGAAAATGGGGGTGCTTCTTTCTGGAAATGTCTTCGTGTCTCTTGAGACTGAAGAACAAACATTAAACAAGTAGAGAGAGAGAGAGAGCGAGAGAGAGAGACAGCGTACATAGACTAACAAATCAGAGCGCGCTTTCCGTGCGTGCATCCTCTACAAAATTGTAACCTTTGTTAACCTTTGACGAGGTTTTTCGTGTGTGAATGTAGGCGTCGTGCAATAACCTTACAACTTTCTGTTTCTTGTGCTTTTGTTGTAATAATAAGCGATATCGGAAACACATTTTGCATTTAAATTGGTGATTACAAGGCTGTTATAGTAAAACGGTTTCAGGTAAAATAGCGCCTCATATCTTGTGTGCCCCAAACGAAAACTTATACCAAATGAAACCTTTGAGAAAATATTGATTTAACATTTACAGGCAAACTATACAGCCAACTGAAATATGAATGTAAACAAAAAAACCTAAGGATTCCCTCCGGCAATCGCATATAATTTATTATTGCTATATCACGAGTGTACGTAAGGACATGTATTTTTATCACAGAATTTGTATAATCCTAACGAATGACAAACATGACAAATGCTAGGCGTTTAATGAAAAACAATTTAGATATTACTTGTGGAAACATTGTGAGAGCTCTCGATGATCGCTGGCTGTTGCATCGTTTAAAATTGGGATTTAGTCGTAAATGTTCATTTCAACAAGAAATGTCGAAGAAGCCATCAACATTGCGATCATGGCGATTCAACATGGTTGTAAGCCTAGCTACTCACACCGCCTCTTTTCAAACACTTTACAGTAATTTATGCAAGGATAGAAGAAACTGATTATTAAAGATAGTATCTTTTAAAACAAAATTTAGAGGCAAGCTGTGAAACCCTAAAGGTCGTTTTTAACACTTAATTGCATAAAGTCTTCTGCACTCTTCTGCACTTATGGTGCATGGGGGGTCCAAGTGGACCCAATTAAAAACACAAAACCGATTTTTATGACGCGCAGCAATTTCTACTTCCCAAAAATGAAAACCACTTCCCGCAAGGACTCTTTCCATAAAATTTGGCTATACAATTACATTGCTGGAAAAAAAAGTTTAAAAAAGTTACTCAAGAGCGATTTAAGGGGCAAAACGAATTTTGAATAGCGCCACCAAAATGCTTACTTATGCTAATTATTATAAAAACGCCATGGACGATTTGAATTTTTTTCCACCAAAATATTAGCAACTGATATTTAATATGCAATCTATAAAAAAAAGCTTGGGCAAAAAAAAATAATTTACCGTTAAAAAATGGCGCACGAAAAACAAAATGGTGGGGCCATGGGCGCGACGAAAATACGAAATCCTTGCGTTCCACATAACCCCTCCCCCATGCACTTTTAATGTTAATGAGGCTCCATGACATGGATTGTCTTATTGAACAAATTAAAACAATGGAGAACACAGCTCACTAAAGTGTGTAGGCATATAAGGGGGATGCCAGTGGAACCAACATTTTGTTTTTCTTGCGCCATTTTTTACCGGTTAACTATTTTGCCCAAAAATTTATGCAATTTCCTAAATATCAGTTGCACACATATTTTGGTGAAAAATTCCAATCGGTCATTGAGTTATTATGATCAATTAGCATAAATAAGCATTTAGGTAGCGCTATTGTTTGTTTTGTCACTTAAATTGTAATGGATTATTAACTTTGTTAAGGGTTTTATTCAGCAAGGTTAAATGTCTTTTTTCCTATATGAACCTAAAGTTATGAAAAAGTCCTTTGGAAAGGGGTTGTTTTTAACGGAGTTTTGTAAGACCTCCTTAAATGTTAAAGGAAAGTTTTACAGTCATGCAGAAAGCTTTCTGTCAATTCCAAGATCACCAAAAGTGTTGTTGAATCCAAATTAGGATGATGCTATTTGAATCCTAAGCATTTTAGAACAGGGAGCAGTATAGGGTGCTTGCACGGAGATACCAATAGGTTAAGTGCCCAAGGGGGGGGGGGGGTGTTCCATAGTTACCAACATTTGATTTTTTTTTTTGCGGATTTTCTCAGCTTACGCAATCAAATTTGGTGCTAATTGTTGATTTATTGATACGCTTCTCCTGATACTAAAAAAAAATAAATCGCCCACGGCTTCATTGAGAAAATTGAGGTTGGGTCCCTGACACCCCCCCCCCCCTTTGGGCACAATGGAAGTGAAAAAATCAAGATAGTTTACCTAATTAAAAATTAAAGCAATTAAAATCTTGGGATTTATTTGCCTAGATATATACCTTAGGAGTAGGCAATTAATTAATAATTAATAATACATAAATCAAATAAACCTTGTTTATGCTGTAGCATCAACTTAATTTGTCATGACGTGCTCTAAACTGTGTAAGTATATGGGAAAAACCAAGGTGAATTTTAAGTTCTGAGAAAATACAAGATGGTCATTAAAAGTTGGGTATATTTTGCAATGATATTTTTAATTGGTTATTATAGAGTAGATATAATGAATTATTTTGTTCAAAACCTTATATTGGATTTGCTGAGGATAGAAATGTGCGAAACACTCTTTTCGGAGAGTGGACATTTTCAATGGCCCATAAGGTCATAGGTCAAAGTTCGGATTTTTCCAATTTTTATTGTGGGTATGTGGTTCTCACGTGACAACCCATTTACTGTGTTAGTTCATTATCAAACTCCCCTGGGAAGTGGTTATGTCTGGGTGGGTCCCTAGGAACCCCCCCCCCTTGGGCACTAACGAAGTTTTTTTTAGCTTGGGCACCTAAGTTTTAACTTAGCCAACCTTGTCCCCGCAGAGCAACCCAAGCATGCAAATAATACAATAGAATCTCCTGCATAAATAAATGAAATGTTTAGTTAAGCAGTGCATGTATTGTATTCTTCGCTGCTTGGATGATCTGGCGGACAAACAACCATTCAACATAAGTACCTCCCGTGAAAGGACCCTCATTGTGGCAAAAGACAATTAAAAAGTTTAAATGTTGTTTCTTTTATGACACAAACTGCGTCTAGTCCTGCTGATTACAGAATGTACAGTTTGCTTTATGGATGATTAAAAAAGAATACGAGTAGCCAGAGACATACATTTTTCCTTAGGCCTACTACAATGCAGTCAAATCTGCAAAAATACCGCTGCTACGATACTTTTAAGTAAGGCTTATCACAAGACGACTTCGCCCAACCCCAATGGAGAACTTATTCTAGCAGGAATGGCTCCACCAGACATCCGTCGTAGTGTAGCGAGCATGCAAAAGCGTAGAAGCCAAGTATCTAATTTGAAGCACCCTATGTTCGGACAGGGACCTGCTGCTAACCGCCTTAAATCCAGAGAGAATTTCTTAAGCAAAGTCCCTTGAAACAGTCTCTAAGGTGTTTAAGAAACTGGTGAGCAGCCAGACGTTGTACCATCTCTGGCTAGATCATATTTGAGAACCACTGTTTAGACACGATAAAAAGAAGTGGTATACCGACCGGGAGCGATTGGGTGGGGACAACTTGTGGGTCAAACAAGCGAGACAAAATTAACCGATATTTTGCATTTTCTGCTCTCTTTTTTGTGGATAATTTTGACCAATTAATGAAAAGCGGGCATTTTCACGCACATTTGGTCCCGTTCAGAATTCGTTGGAGGATGTCACCAGGACAAGTTGAGATGGTTTGCCCCTCTGGCGGGACGACTTCTGGATGGATTGGCTCGGTACGCTGCACTGCAATTTCCTCTAACGATTGATAGCAACATTAAAGGACACACTAATGCAATCAAAGGCCATACGAGTGCACAAAATATATATTTTATTTATATTTTTTATATATATTTTATATATATTATATTTTAAAATATAATTTTATCTTTAGCCATCAAACTCATTTTGCCCACACCCACGTAAAATCTGCCACTTATCAGTTGAATATCCCACCCAAAAAATGTTCTTTGTTTTGTAGGCATTAATAAAACAAGGCACTGCAGAGGACAGATTTCTTTGCTTCGCTTTGTTTTAAAATGCATTTAAAAGTACTTAAGATACGAAAATGGTACATGAAATACCAAATAATTACCTCGATATTATATTACTTCTATTTATATTCCCAACGCCACTCTCAGTAGTTAAGTTCTAAGAATAAATATTTTATAAATAAAGATATATTTTTAGCTGATAGTCTATTAGTGGTCTATAAATCTCAACCACACAATATAATTGGTCTTCTTGGTCGTTAATTCCTGTCTCAAGCCGGCTGGCTAACCAACAATGTGTCATTTGAATGTTGACGATGCTGGTCTATCAGACAAATAATAAATCACAGTAACAATATCATATGGCTCCCTTTTGGAAACTAGTCCTTCAATGATGCCTACAATAACATGCGGGTGTCTTCGAATGTACTTATTTCATTTTACGGCATTGCTAATCTTTTAGGATTTTGGTTACGGACCAAATATATAGTACAAAAATAGATCCTATAAGATTTAAAGTCATTCGTATTAGATTTTAATTAAACCCCAAAAGGATTGAATAAAAATCTATTAAATGTCAATTTTAATTCTTAACAGATTTGTGTTAATCATTACATTGATTGGTCCCTAAACACAATCCTAAAGATCAACCACGAATTTTTAAATGATCGATGAAATTTGAGTGTACATATTAATTATTCAGATTTTATTTCAAAGCATTAAAAGGGCATTTTGTAATCAACAGTTTCACCCCTTCCAATTATTTAAAAATAACAATGAGATTGATACACCATTTAAGCTGTCGGCTCAAGTATTGTATGTAATACTAATCTTACAACCACATTCGATCGTCTGCATGTTCTATACCAGAATCTCGGAATTTTATCATTTATGTGCCTGCATGGATAGAAACTTCAATACAGTAGCCTACGAGCAGAGTTGTATAAACACCTCTACTCATAAAACCAAAATGTATCACTGGAATGAAATTACAATTTTTTGATAGATATATTTTAAGAATATCTTTATATAATAATTATATAGAAATGCATATGTGGACAACAGCCACACCACCAGGACCTCATGAAAAGATTTCTAACGGGCCAATCGAATTGTGTACTGCTATATTCAACCAAAACGACTACGTAAAGAAAATAAAATAGAATGGATATGGCTCACACAACAAGTCATGTAAATCTGGAAAACTTACGAAACCTTTCCAAGCATAAAACAACCCCTTGCTGGGTGTGGCGTTCAATTATATTTACAGGCCCGTACTCCGTAAGCTCTCAAGTTCACAGGTCATCCAGTTATCTCCAAGCTAGGCATTACCCCTACTCTTAAGTTGCCCAAGAGACAATGCAAAGTCAGAATGAAGGATTACTAGAGCTGAGGATTCGTGCTAGAGAGTATGGAACGTGAAGAAGTACCGCCACTAGCTATATGATGTTAAAAGATATCTATTGAATGATACACAAAAAGAAAGTGCTTCAATCAAGGGATGTACCTTTAATGTAGCATAAGCATGTTTAGTTTATGTGTAAAGGAGTATGGAGCACGATTAAGTACCTCTACTGGTTATATGATGTTAAAAGGTATCTATTTAATTATACACACACACACACACACACACAAATAAAGTGCTAAAATCATGAGACGTTCCTTTAATCCTTTGAACACGGCAAGCGACTACAGTCGCTCAACGGTCAAAATTTGTCAAATTTTGTTTCAAAAAGGTCAAAATTATTAATTTTCCAGTGCATATTCATAATCAGCATGAAAAGTGCATCTAAATTAGTCCAAACAAGCCTAGTCATTGCTGATATTCTTTTTAGATGGCTTACAAATGACCTGCAAGCATTTGTGACGCCATCTCTAAAGCCACTGACATACGTACTATACTACGTATACAGAATTGGCCCGTGTCGAAAGGGTTAAGGTTGCACAAGTATGTTTAGTTTATTTTGTCGTAGTAAGCTTTTTCTTTCTTATTGAAAATGCTAAGGGCAATTCACACATCCATTAACGTCTTTGTCAGGCCTGCAAAAATACCTTATGGAAAGCTCAAAAAAACCTTATCTCATGGAACACTCAAATTAACAATACCTTATGGAGCGCTTAAACAAACGTTACCTTATATGGAGCGCTCAAAACACGAATGAGCAGATTTCTTCCTTTATTTTTTAACAATAAATCAATCAGTCAATCAACAAACAGTCACAAGATTTCAAAAAGCAATAATGTGATTTTTAGATTCATTTACAACTTTGGAGGTTAAAGACTAAATATTGGGCGTTCTTAAAATAAATTAAGGGAGAAAAGCACTTACATGACTTAAGAACGAGTCTACCAATGAAACATGAGATTGCCTAATCGATGTTTGTGCTTTTTATTTTCTTGTCTAAAATTAAAGATAGCGAATTTGTTTATAGTGATTTATACTTTATTTGATAGATATCGCGGCTCTCAGATAATATTTCCATGTTAATGTTACTTTGGCAAAACATTGCCCTGTGGTTTACATTATATCGTTTTTGCATATTCTTCACAAATTTTCTTTGAATTGGTTTGGTATTATCATGGAATGGGGAATGTATGCGTATGTTATGTTTGGAACTTAATTTCGGCTAGGGTGTAACTTCAAGCCTTTTCAGCATTTTTTCATCATGTGTATCGTTCTTAATGTATTTTTAATTGTATAAATGTAAAACACGAAAAACAAACCATATCCAAGTTATGAATTTCAAGGCACCATATATGTGAAAGAAAATACCCGCTTATATAAAAATCAGCATTACACGTGCGTACTTACAATATGTGTACCCTCATTATTGATAACTGAAAAATATGAAATTAAAAAAAAAAGGTTTCTTCCAAAATTATGTCGAATGTGTTTTTTCTAAATCATGTTACATTTCACATGTTTTGAACCCACCAGCTGTCATATTAGACCTTAGGTAAAAGATCACACGAGTTTAAATCTTTGTAGTTAAGTTTTTCTATATATTAATAAGTTGATGTCCCAATGACAAAATGACATAGAGGGTTTAATGTGTCACGTTTTCCCACAAACCGTATATCATACCGGGCATGGGGTGACATGTTTTTGTTATCATGTCCAAGGTACACGACAAAGTTTTTCAAATTATCTATATTTAAACATTATGTCCACGCATAAGGTATAATAATTCTACACACAATTGTTGTTTTTCTTTATTTCTCTGGACTTTCGCAATAGGGTTTGTGACCATTGATCAGAAAGGGTTTAAGCACATTAAAATGAGACAAAATTTCTACAATTTTTACTTAAAGGTACCATTGAAGACAGTTGCAAACATATTTGAAACTCAAGGGGGCTAGTCTTAAAAATATATAACGTTGCAGTACCCTGGTTCAGTTTTACACTTTCGTGACTCCAATAACTTTATTGATATAAGTACGATAAATACTATGATACAATGATAAAATATTAAAGCCCACCTTTAGAACATGCAAGTGATCCCAGATTCACAAATGGCTGAATAACGACAAGGTTTCAGTAAACAAGGTTTTTTGCAGCTCAAATGTTAATGGGCTCATATTTATGTTTCGCCGAAAGGTGATAGATGTCACGCTTTTCATATTTTTATCGCAATTACAAACGCAAGGGCCCAATGGCATTGTTACAATATAAAAAATGAGACTACTGAAAGGATAAAAACCAGTACCAATATTTATCAAAAATTGCATTGCCACCGTTAATTCCTCAGTTATCTTCTACGGGTAGTGCAATATCATGCAAAAAAATCCCATGGAAAACGTGCTTAAAGTCTTACGCACCAACGGTCATTGAAACTAACCTTAACGCCATATTCCGTTAGTATGCAGAGTGTTGGGCACGGTAAAGTCATATCCTTACGAATGTGGATTAATCTACGGTTGCAAATGTAAACCCGCGGCTACACGATTCAACGCAAAACTCATTTGTTGTGAGCTCTTCGAAATTTCGACTCATGTTATATTGTTTGCAAGTATTATGTGGCTTCATGTTGATATTTGTTGTAGCCTCTATGCCTCAGTTTAATGCAAAGTTGTGCACTTGTGTACATCAAACAGCAAATTAAACATTGTAAACCACCGCCAACTTGAACCCCTTTCTACCTTAATAAGATATAAATGATATGGAAATGATATGATTTGATATATGATAGTGTGTAATATCATTGTGATATGATTATATATGGATCGATCGTTGAAATGACTATATAGAACGTCTCACAGCTTCACACCAATGGGTCTTAAACCTTTTAGAGATCAACTTTTAACATATAAACTGCGACCACAGTACACGCAAAAGAATAATGTGCGCGAAATTAAGCATCTATTGAAAATTCTTTCCCCTATACGGAGCTTCTTTTTCAAGATGCGGTCTTTTCCTGCACTGACGATAATATGAACTGGTGAATCCAGTCTTACTTTATTTGACATACCGTTAGACTCAATCCTCAGCTGAATTTCATGCGGTTTCTACACACCGGTTTATTAATTGTCCCAATTGAAATAACGGGTTTAAAATAGTTTTTCAATTTGCCGTTTAATTTTTTTTTCATTCATGAAATTAATGTCAGTCATTGTGAAATAAAACAAACTAAGCCCAAGTGACACATTGACACACTATCATGGGTATTTGTGACACCTAAGTGCATATATTGCCCGTTTACCACTTACGTATGTGACGTTCGTCCTACAGTGAAAGGGCCAGAATACCGATTACTTAGGGTTGAAAAAGTACAATGTTCAAATATCGTTTTGGTTTCAATGGCGTCATTACCTTGGGAGCCTTAAGGCATTTTCTATGACAACCCATCTTAAGCTCAGCAAAGTACGAGTACGCTCTCCAATCGCTAAGGAAAGCCCTAAGGCTGTCCCGTTTGTTTTAACTTTAACGTTGAACGGCCAGACGACTCAATATATTAATAGGGAGTAATAAAACCTCGAGGATTACATTGCGATAATTCTTCCGAGGGTAATCGCTCTTCGATGGAGTAATATTCCCCTTCGGCTCAAATGCTTGTTGTTGTTTAGCCGCGCAATTTTCTACAAAAATATGATTGACAGCTGTGCTAAGATGAGGTTGTACATTACCTTATCCCCTTTTAGGCACTATTACTGCAGGTGAATGTTTTCTTCTCAGTGCTAGGTAATTCCTCTGGATCACTTCATCTATCATTCCGCTTGCTGTATTGTAGTGGCTACAAGATTTCAAAGTTTAAGTGCAATATCGTGTTTTGACAAAATGCTGTTCATCATTATTTCTTAGCTATATTCAGGCAGACAGAGGTCTTTTAAAAAATATCAATGGCAATTTGTTTTTGTCGAATTGCTTCATCACTAGTCGTAAGGATCTGGGAAGGGAACATAATTTGCAGAAGTAAAATGAATTCATAACGCCTTGTTCAAAAATTCCAAGTTTGTCTTGAAATAGTTCATAAATGAGAAGTAATTTGAACATTTCAAATGAAAGTGTAAAAATTTGCTGGCTGTCTTATTCTAAAATACGATACTATGCTTAGCTTTTAGAGAATTGCTGTAAATTGAATGCTTTTCAAAAAAATAAAAGCCAGCAAAATGTTTGATCTCGTAATTGCTGACTCTTGTAAAATATGATTTGTGACGAACACAATGGATTCTTAATCTCCATCCATATACTCTTTAAAATTACGTGTCTAACTGAATACGTTAGTGTGTTAATTCCTCATAACTGTCCACTAATTAATCATTCCCAAAAGTATTATACAATCACTTTGTTTAGCCCCCCCAAATAATGAGACCTGTATAAGGAATCAGCGTATCTGTGGTGCGCAAGATCGAAATTTAACACAATTTACGAAATTCACTCTGGTGACATTCTATACATCGTCCATAATGACCATACAAAGTTAAGCATAAAAATAAAAAGTGTGACGTGGGACAACATCTCATGTTTACTCTGAGAACATTCATGATTGTAACAAGCGCTGAAATGCAATTCGAGCCAACACCAATGTTTGTTCTCTGTTTTTATAATCCAATCGTGAAATTTGGGGGTTGATCCGAATAGCTGGAATTTTCATACCATGCGAGTCACATTTACTGAACATTGTACACTTAAAACCTCCTGGTAGATAGGAACGAACATGTTCCTGATGTTATCACAGAACTAAGCCCCGTGACCATGCCCACCGTGCCTATCAATGAAAACATCTTTTCTAATAACACATTAGAGTTACAATATCTATAGGCAAATACACATGTGATTTTGACAGCGAGCCTTGTCACTATTTCTCCCCCAAATTTGATACCAACATATACAAACACCTTACGTAAAGTAGGTCGGTTACACAAAAGCAACCACAAGATTGTTATAATCAAAATCCTCTCTAATATGATCGAAGACGGTTTTTACATTACACAAAACACCATTATCTTAGAGAGATTCGCATGCACTATCAAAACTATGATTGTTTTTTTTTCTTTAAGTTTTGGGATCGTTTTTGTTTGTCTGTTTTGTTTGTTTGTTTGTTTTTGTGTTTTTGTGGTAACTTGAAGAGTGGAAACGATTTTGCTTATGCCATTTCATACCATAACAACTCACTGACTTGTCTAGCTTTGTGCAAGCACAGAAATGTCTTTAAATGCTGACTCAAGATTTCGAAATATTTGGTGTTTGGTGTCAGTAATTAAAAATAGTCAACTAGAACTAAAGATAGTCCATGAAAATTTGCGTAATCCCCCAAAGTTAGAGAGAATCCGGGTTTTTTCGTGTTTTCATGTATTAAACATTTATGTATAGTGTAGCATTAACCAAATTTAAAACAAAGTTGTGTTGTCTATATGAAAATTTTTCGATTTGAGCTTAGTTCTTTCACACAAGCGATTAGTAATTATATGTACAAGCTTTATGTTTCAAAAAACACGATTTGTTTGGAAAATTGAGGGCGCCCTCTCTCGGGAAATCTCTTAATCACCCTTTAAGGTCATATAATATAGCTAATTATTAAGAAGTAACCAATTTTACACTCTACCCTGATTTTTTCAACACACTTACCTAACATAAAAAAAAAACATTGATTGCCACACTTACAAACCTCATATCGGAATATCAGTAAAAAAACAGATTATTAAATCCATCAATCAATAAAATGATTGATGACGCATTAAATGCACCTCAAATTATATCGTTAGAATGACTGCACTAGATTTGGGAGTGCTGTAGCTATAAAATTTAACTTTCTAATTCCCTATAGAAGAATAATCCAGAAATAAAAAGAACGAACGTATTTTTTCCCTATAAAACAAATTGGTTTCTTAAATAAAAGCAAAACTACTATTGGCCACAATTTATGAATTGAATAAAACATACAGTGTATCATTTGTTGGCGTAGTTAAAAAGTTTTAGTTAAAACATGTTTTCCCTAAAAATTATGTGAATGAATTTGTGTGGTTTAAGCAGAAATCGAGCATATGTACTTGGATTTTTAATATACGTTACAACGTTCGGTTCGGTGTCCGTTAAAACACACATACACACTTCGCCGCCGCTTATGAGCACACACACACTTCGACTATCTTCGCACGACGCTTAATATGCAGACACCTCCAACCAAGACCATCACGCGCGCACACGCCCCATCCTACAAACACACGCCCTACACACACACTGACATATAATAAAAATAATAACTGGTTTATTTTAATCTCATATCGTAGCCCAAATTGCCAGAGACATACGACAAACTAATCAAACAGAAACAATGCAACTTCAAGGAAGCAGCTATATCAGCGCCATGTTGCAACATCCAAACAAACTAATCAAACACAAATACACACCGAATGGGAAGTGGGAACTTTCATGGTTCTTTTGCCCATATCAAATGAACCATGAAGAGAGTGGTAAATTATGAGTCAACACAACCCCAATATCACTTAACAATAAATCAGAATGAAATACCTGACACAAATCCAGCAAGTAGCCCCACCGAGATTTGAACCCGGGACCCTTGGGTCCAAAGGCAAGCTCCCTAACCATTAGACCACGCCACTCTCTTGACATGTATGTTATACATGTATAATGAAAATGCCTTTACAAACACAACTTTATTTATAACATTATAACTGAGTAGAAATTTCTCCATATGTTACATTACTGAAAGTCGACACTATCCAGACCATATTTCAACACCAATTTGTAAAAGTTAACATAGCAAAAGTATTAAATTTCAAAGATAAATACACTCACACCGACCAGAGCGAAGTGACACTTCTCCCATTATCGTAACGTATGGAAAGATACTGGATTTGGTTTGGACTATAAACTATAAAGATTCAGTTGGCTGTTTTAATTTTGGAAGAAATCAAAACCCACACGAATAAAACCCACTCCAGGTGTCCCTACTTGTCGGTCTTCTTGTCTGGGAACCGATCGAAAGTTATTGTAGAATCGTGATTCATGGTCGCTACTGCTGGTGCAGCCGCCGACAATACAGCGCTGCGGCATTATTATATATATTTTAGGCCTAAAATCAATAAAAAAAAATGCCTTAAGGCGACGAAAAAAGAAAACCCTGTTTTACGGGCGAGCGGACCTTTCGAGTAGGGTCGGTCGGTCGGGCAATTTTTTTTTTTTTTTTTTATTTTATTTTTTCTTTTCTGGAGCACAAAATTGCCTAAAATAGCCCCAAAATCTGAAAAATCAAGAGAAAAAATGAAAAAAAAATTACAAAAGAATTTTCTAAAAAATTTGCCAAAATTGATAAAATTGGGCTACAAACAGGCTGATTTTACATGATTTTTGTAAAAACTAAAAAAAAATCTGCAAAACTGAAAAATCAGGGTCGGTCGGGCCCGTAAAACAGGGTTTTTTTTTTTTATTTTCGTCGCCTAAAGCACAACGTATACTGCGAGAAGTCAACTTTGTGAGAAACATGTGCCGCATCGCGGGGGCCCATGATGCTCATGACGCACAGCCAACTAATACGTCACTTCTTGGTCATCGCGGCTTGGGTGAAATTCACTTTCTTTTTGGAATTTTCCTTCAAAGCTTGTCAGAAACCCATGATTTTATGTCGATTTTTTACGGTTTCTTAGTTACTGCTCTATGCAAATTTTACATTAATACTACATGAGTGAATAAACCCATTTTGAGGCTATTATAGGTATTTTAAGCATGTCCATGAATCTTTGACATTCTCTTTCTCTCTTTCTCTGGCTCTCGATATTGATCCCATTTGTACATATTTGCTATAATTTCGTAAAATTTGTTTATTAACCCTTTACCTAGGAACCTGGGCTAGAAGTAGCCCAGATTCGCTTCAGTGGTTTCATTGTTTTGGCCCAGTGAAGCTGAACCATGCTAAAGCTAGCGAGACAGGCAATTCTGGCTGGAACCTGCCCTTGATTTCTGGACAAAATGTCTCGCCTCTGGGCTGTTTTTCAATGAAACTGTAACCCGTTATCATCTGGTCTGCCCACAAATCGTCGTGGCTGTATGTAACCACAGGCCAATCTTTACTGATAAAATCCTTGGTGTGGGAGGCTCAGGAAATTGCTTAGCACGGGTCCACGTAAAGGGCTAATGCAGTAACCAAGTTTGGTTGGCTGAAGAAAAAAAAAGTCTTCTAAGAAATTACAAAACAGCCTGGCTCTAGAGCAAAGATATAATGAGCTCATATAAGAAATTCAAAAGAGAATAAGAAGGCACAAGCCAGTTTGACGTGAAGACCAATGACAGTTAATTTTTTTTTTTCAACACAACACACTGTCGGAAATATAAAAATGATGTTTGACACAATCAAGTATGATAACAACACTTACTGTGCAAGACCACTTCAGCAAGCATGTATTAAGGATGAGAATGGAAACACTCACGAAAAACCGAATGTAACGATGAAAGGAATATAGTGGCAAGATGTTTGAAAGACTATTTTGGGAGCACCTTCTGTAAATTTCTAGCTCTCCAAATTAGTGAATGAAAAAAGAAGAAAAGTGGTTTGATAACACCAGGGAATGGAGAAGCTACAGTCACACACAGGCTAAAACAGAACTGTGTGGCGAACAGAGGTGATGAGATGCGCAGAAGTGGTCATTAATCGTCAAATGTGACGGACGCAGCAAATCAGGCTAGACAACCAGATTTTGAAATTTAACTTAATAGATTAAATGGATCTTAAATTTTGGAGGGGGTCGGTACTTTACCAGAGAAGGTTATGGTCAAAATGTATCCCAAATACTTAAAATGAACAACGGAACGTTTAAAATAAATAAAAATTTGAGAAGCATTATTTGAGCAACTCATTTGGGTGTTTACATTTTGTAAAAGAGGTAGGAGTAACTAATATTTATTTTCTTTGTAAGCTTCACTTTTCTGCCACAGACAGCCAACGATGCTGACATTACTGCCAGCATTTTAACAAACTTGAAAAGCATGCAGTCATCAGCTCACAGACCATTGCTATTGTACATGTGCTAAACCTGCCTAATCCACCTTTTACTTGTCCGATCAATATCTTACTACAAGCCTGAATACAATATCTGAATGCTTTTTAAAGCGACTATCAATCATTTTTATTTTCAAATTCAAAATACAGACACTAAGCACTTTAAAGCAGTCTTAAAGATGCCATTTATAACTGTTCTAGTCGGGTCCCTACTTTTGTTAGTAAACATTGCATAAAAATCAATTAGGACGTGTTACGCTTAGTTACTTACAGGAGTCTTTACTACAACAATTTCCAATACAATAGTGCAATAGTACAATACAGCAGCCGACAACATCCCGCTGAGCTATTGTTATGAGTGTCATTGTTCAAATAAGAGTCTCTTCAACAGACTTTAGTAGGCGTCTGTGGAAATTTGATATTCGGGTTTAATTATAAGGTTTTAAAACAAAAATATGTGACCGGTTAGAAGTTTTTCTGTTGAACGGTTTCGGGTGGTATAAAAGGGACCATTTTAGACAAAAAAAAATTTCTACACGGTCATCGATTTTTCTTGGGAAATGCGAAGTAAATGTCCGTGTTTTGAAATGGCAGCAGTGCGTGACCTGATGTTGGTGTAATCCATGCCCAGCGGGAGTTTGCTGGCTGTTGTGACAATAGTGCACAAACTGGACCTTGATAAAAAAAAATTGGGGCGCATTTGTTTACCTGTAAGAAATCGCTGATAGTGGCTTTAACCGTATCAAAAACATGCTGGAAACACTGCTGTGAATTATTGTAGAAGTAATTTCAGTAAAGGGTCCATTTCATATTTCGGAATATTTTGTTCTATGCCACATTTCTCCCTTTAAAAAACATTCATGTAAAACGCTGTTTTCCTTTATAGCAAATTCTTGTTATGACAGAGGGTCTAGATGCCAAATGCGTTTTTGCGTTATCTTACGTGAACTTGGAATTATTTTATTCGCTCGATAGATCCCCCACGAACCAAAGAATACCACATTCCCGCAAGTACACACCCCGCACATTAGTGGGGAGTTTAGCGGGGCGTGACTATTGGAAAGTGGTATTCTTTTGTTCGTGGATCGATCGAATAAAAGAATGTCCACATTTCACGTACACTACACGCAACGCATTTGGCAATCCTACACCATCTGTCACTACAAACACTGTCCCGTGGTTAGCTCCATGCGCGGGTTACTATCTAAACAAAGTGACCTTTGCTGTTTTGTTTTCCAAACAACACCTCTACGACATAAGGTTAAATTTACCTTTTCATGTCAACACTATCACCTGATTTGCATACACGCCCACGCGGCCCCGAATATGATATTCTTCATTGGCATTTCTGAAGTACTCTGCTTGAGGTGCCCCTAGAATCTAGAATCAACTATATTTAGCACTACTTACTAGTTCACTGTCTTACATCATTTTGAGTACAAATAGCGTTTTCGAGAATCGCTTACATGCAATTTGCTTAACACTCCCTTTTGTCTGGACGGAAATAAATGTTTAAAGCCTGTCCAGTATTCTGGAGCACAACCCGACTAATCGCCAATGTTGCACAAATATAAAAAATTAATACCCCAGCTAAGAAGGACATGCCGATATAACCACCCTCGGTTTAATGACAGAACGCCCTTAAGGGCTCAAAAGATGTTACTGACTCCTTAGTTTTCTCGAGTTTGTCTCATCACTACAGCTTCCTTAAATAGGTTTGTTAAAGCCTCCAGGAAGAATAATAACAGTTGAAAATGATGTATTTTTTTAACACACCACCATCATATTTTCTAAAGACACAATTGCTATTTTTAGCATCAACAATTAAGCAACACATGACATTATTTTTTGGAAATTGCGAGAAAAACTTTTCCAAAGAAGTTTAACGTATGTTTGTGAACGTTGAGCTGAACATTTGCAATGAACTCTTGAAGATCATTTCAAATGTGAAACTTCGTATTTTATTTTGTGACTTTATTTCTGATTTAAAGAGTAACTGTATTCATTCCATAGTTTGCATCTTTTAAGCGAAGTAGATTTTTATATCAGCTCTCAGTTGCCGCAGTATTCCATAAAATAATTTACTTCTTTTATAGCTCGAGAGCAAAACCATTTACGTAGATTTCCCGACGCCAATATTGCTTGGATTTGCATCTACCATGTCTACACTACACAGACTTACCACATCGATCAAATTTAAAACGGCTATTTACCATCAAACGGAAACGATGTAAATATATTTGTATGGAGATACGATCCAGGGTCGTTTACAAGAGTTGTGAAGATGCGTCTTGAGGGCCTGTACTATTATTTCCCCCTAACATGATACATGTACGTCTGTTTCCTTTATTGGAAGTCACTATCAGTCATTTTTTCAAAACTCAAAATGCCCATTTTATATCTAAATTGCTAGTGCTAGGTCCTATCAACACCTTATATTACTCTTACTTTGTGAAAACAGACACTAAAGCATTTTAAAACGGGCTTGAAGATGCCATTTACGACTGTTTTGTTTACTAATAAAAGTCGGATCCCGAATTCATTAGTAAACGAATGCATACAAATCCTCATTTCTTGACAAATACGGCGTGTTAAGCTTGGCCTACAGAGGTCTTTACTACAACCATTTCCAATACAACAGTGCAAAATGGACGTTGACGAAAAAAGGGCGCGCGATTTGCTTAAATTTTTGAAGAAATCGCTGATAGTGGCTTTAATGCTTGACAAATTTGTTCATCTATTTAAGATTAATCATCTGTTCATCAATTTAATGTTTTAATGAATTAATGAGATAATGAGTTAATCAACTCGAAATAGCATATTCGTGTAAACTTCGTATTGGAACATTTATGTACAAATACTGCAATAACCCGAAGGCCTCTACAATCTCTACATTTAACAATACGTTTACAATGACTGGTAAAATCATACCTTTATAACAAGACGCGAGTCACACTCATTCTTGAATTTCCAAATATCAAACTTGAATTTGTTTGATATTTGATACATCTATTTGTTACCTTGGTGTCAAATTTGACAGGCCATTGGCTTATTTCTTATTAATCTTCCACATTATCAATATTGAAATAGGTATTTAATTTATGCAATTGTGTATTTTATGTGATATAGCCTACGTATACATGTAGAATAGAAATTTGTTATGTTATATTATCCTATGTTATGTTATATTATTTTATGTTATGCTGTGTTAATAATTCGTCATTATTTGATTTTAAAAATACTTAAGTTTGTAATAAAGCAATGGTTGGCATAAGTGGGCAAAAGTAGGTATACATTATTTTGAAGGAGAAAAAATGTAGTGCAATGGAAACTCATGCATCCAGCCAAACAAAAATGCTAACTCAACTTGCATTAAATGAAAGGCCACTCACCTACAGGGTGCCCTTCAAGGGTTACATTTATTTTAAAAAAACATATAGGACTCTTGCACAAGAGAGCTTTAAATGAACTTCAGAATTTACCTAGACCTCTCCTCCAGAACAAACCAAGCGCGTAGAGAGAGAACAAACAAATATCACCTGCTGAAATTATCTGAAATGTTGACTTTGACCAGGTGTATGTATTGCATTCTTCGCGTGCTTCGATAATATGGAGACAAACAAAGTCCATTCAACATAATTTCCGTGAAAGGACCCTATACACACCAGAATTGTTACAACTGCAATACCATAATAAAACTTCTGTATTCCATTGTTCAACAGAGGCGAGCAGAACAGGCAAATGTGAACCAAAACTCGTAAGTAAACGTAAGTTTGATAAATTCATCTTATTATAACCTTCAAAGTTAGTCCAAGATAAATAGGAAAAATACCCGGAAATAAATAAGCCACAGCTGAATTTTTCAGGATAGTTTCCTAATGTTGTACGAAGCAACATATCAAAAGTCTCCCTGTTTCCTCCTTGTGCTAATTGAGGACTAAGGGGGACAATTTGTACAGTGGACCAATTGTCTTCAAATCTATACCATCGTTTGTGTCATGTCATAAGGATTAGAAAAAAGTATAGTTTGCCATATCTACGGTTTATGGTTACTTAAGTATATGTAAATAACGGTTCAAGGTCATGGGGGGGTTCAGAATGCTCAGATTCTTTTAAAAAATGTGACAATGTGTTCGTCAACTCGAAATAGCATATTCGTGTAAACTTCGTATTGGAACATTTATGTACAAATACTGCAATAACCCGAAGGCCTCTACAATCTCTACATTTAACAATACGTTTACAATGACTGGTAAAATCATACCTTTATAACAAGACGCGAGTCACACTCATTCTTGAATTTCCAAATATCAAACTTGAATTTGTTTGATATTTGATACATCTATTTGTTACCTTGGTGTCAAATTTGACAGGCCATTGGCTTATTTCTTATTAATCTTCCACATTATCAATATTGAAATAGGTATTTAATTTATGCAATTGTGTATTTTATGTGATATAGCCTACGTATACATGTAGAATAGAAATTTGTTATGTTATATTATCCTATGTTATGTTATATTATTTTATGTTATGCTGTGTTAATAATTCGTCATTATTTGATTTTAAAAATACTTAAGTTTGTAATAAAGCAATGGTTGGCATAAGTGGGCAAAAGTAGGTATACATTATTTTGAAGGAGAAAAAATGTAGTGCAATGGAAACTCATGCATCCAGCCAAACAAAAATGCTAACTCAACTTGCATTAAATGAAAGGCCACTCACCTACAGGGTGCCCTTCAAGGGTTACATTTATTTTAAAAAAACATATAGGACTCTTGCACAAGAGAGCTTTAAATGAACTTCAGAATTTACCTAGACCTCTCCTCCAGAACAAACCAAGCGCGTAGAGAGAGAACAAACAAATATCACCTGCTGAAATTATCTGAAATGTTGACTTTGACCAGGTGTATGTATTGCATTCTTCGCGTGCTTCGATAATATGGAGACAAACAAAGTCCATTCAACATAATTTCCGTGAAAGGACCCTATACACACCAGAATTGTTACAACTGCAATACCATAATAAAACTTCTGTATTCCATTGTTCAACAGAGGCGAGCAGAACAGGCAAATGTGAACCAAAACTCGTAAGTAAACGTAAGTTTGATAAATTCATCTTATTATAACCTTCAAAGTTAGTCCAAGATAAATAGGAAAAATACCCGGAAATAAATAAGCCACAGCTGAATTTTTCAGGATAGTTTCCTAATGTTGTACGAAGCAACATATCAAAAGTCTCCCTGTTTCCTCCTTGTGCTAATTGAGGACTAAGGGGGACAATTTGTACAGTGGACCAATTGTCTTCAAATCTATACCATCGTTTGTGTCATGTCATAAGGATTAGAAAAAAGTATAGTTTGCCATATCTACGGTTTATGGTTACTTAAGTATATGTAAATAACGGTTCAAGGTCATGGGGGGGTTCAGAATGCTCAGATTCTTTTAAAAAATGTGACAATGTGTTCGTCTCGTTGTCTGTAAACTGAAAATAATATAGTTCAAGTAATTTCCTTGCCTAGTTATAGGGCTCATTGTGACAGATGACTACAGGTCTGTGGAAGCTCACAAGCCGCTGCTCTATAATGTCAATATTTAATAGATGTAGATGAGGAGAATGACTTTTTCACCTTAAAGCGGCACTGGCACATTTTCACAAAATATGAAATTTCTTCAATTTGCTCTCAAATGATAGTCTAGGCCATTGGAAGAACAGAGATATATTTTACACATAAAAATAACATACCCCAAAACAGATTGGGAGATTGATATGAGGATAAAGACATCCAGGTAATTTGTAGGCCAACATTTAAGTTTTCCATAACTTTAATCAACAAATGTGTATATTACATGAATATTTTGACTCGTACTCACTGATATTAAAACAACAAAGGTTATAGACCGATAAAACAGTGTGCATAGCGTGGGAAACATGCATACGGCGTGCGTGTTCTTGTGTTAAACGCCATTTTCGTCGTCTGCTGAATTTAACGTCGCCGGCGACGTTAAATTATAAAATCGTTCTGTTTACCCATAAGGAAGCTGATTTGGTCTTAATCATTTCGGGTGAGGGCTTTTGTATATAAAAGCCTTACAACCATGCAAAAATATCGATTTTGAAAAATCTTGAGGGCGCACTATTTTTCAAATGTGCCAGTGTCTCTTTAATATGTACAACATATACAAGTAATTTGGAATTAGGTTGATTAAAATCAGACTGTTTTGACGATTTTTCCCACGATGACCTTGAACATTTGTTGGCCTGTATTCCTAAACCTACAGGTCAAATGTTAGGCAAATTACACATTTAATATTTTTAACTCCCGTATAAGCCTTAGCCCCTCTTTCCTTAATTAGTACAAGGAGGAAACTTAGGGACTTTTGATATGTTGCTCCTCACAACAACAGAAAACAATCCTGAAAAAAAAGCGCCATGGCTTATTTATTTCCGCCTTCTGGCTATACAAATTGTAAAGTTCCTGAACTAAGTGTGACTATACATGTACTTTGACGTAACAATTTGTGATTTCTTCCATACACCATTATATCTGGTAACACTATGACTTTATCCAAATTTCTCTATTCTAATGGACATTTTGGAGGCATGTTAGCTATCATCCCTGATCTGAAGCGTGATTAAAAACAGGGTTACTGATAGCCCTAGAAATATTTCTTGAGTTATGTCTTTACAATAATGATTATTTTTGCTCAATACACATTTTTGTATTTTTTCCATTTTGGACGCCATCTTGAATATTACTGAAATGTTGCATTGTTTTCATCGTTTATAACATCTTGAAATGTGTTTTAGAATGATAAACTGAAGCTAAACGGTTGAATCGATCGAGTCCTGACCTATTGCAATGTTGAATTATGACGCCATACTTAACTTACATATAAAGTGGGGAACACACCCCCGAAAACGATAACATCATAATTTTTCGGCTCAATCATTAATTATCATAATTTACAACTTCCTGTTGAGAATGATCAATAAACTTTCCTACGGGATGACAAATGGCCCCTGACTATATCCCCAACGTCCCTTAACTGCATTTAAATGCACTTTTGAAAAAATCACGGAGTGGAACCCTGCCTTGTGTTAAGGGAAATTGGCCCTCTGTCACATAAAATAACAAGCAGACGTACTCAATGAGAAGACCAAAGATCGCACCACAAGGTGCCAGTGCATTAAAAGTGATAAACGTACGGATACGCCACAGGATGTGGTTGTTAATAGCACACATAGTGGGGACTGTAGTGCACAGATCTAATGTGAGTGTGCAAATCTGGGTAAAATTGTGAATTTTGGTACACAAGTACTTTATACATTGATAATCAAAAAAATGATGGAAGCACTTGCCTCACCCCTTTCGTGGCCCCCAGCTTGGATTTCAAGGTTACACAGAGTAAAATTTTAAAATGTTCCGATTGTGTTGAAAAGCACACCATGATGTTTGACTGGTTTAAAAGGATTCCAAAAAGATATAGTTTGTACTACCTGTGACCTATAGTTTTGGAATTATGGAGTCAAAACTGTCAAAATGGTAAAAAAAGTCAATTTTGATCTGTACAGGGGTCAAAAATTGAAACTTAAAACTAACAATCTGATTCCGGATAATATCGCTAACTGGATTAGTATACATTATGAAACCTTGCGGCCCTACAATGGAGCCCTGTGTGAAAGAGTAATTGAAAATATGTTTGTATATTGAACTGTTAATCGTCACTTTCGGACTGCGATCTATGAGATTTTATCTTAACCAAGCTATCGTGGTGCCAGTAATACCCCCGAGAGGGATTTTAAGTTTAGAAGCCTATTAATCAACACTTCATGTCATTGATATCAAAAATTGGCCTTCATATCAAGTAATACAAGCAGGACGACATTGTTAGTATCCAAGGACTGAAGAATATGAATTCTAATCTAGAAAAGGCACCAGTGATAATGCAACTCGTATCAGGTTTAACACTCATCAACGATAAACCTGATGCCAACATTGCATTATCACGGTGTCACAAAATTTTATGCCATTCTATTATTGTCTGCCATATACGTCATGTGTCGCATCGTCTATTCGCCGTAATCCTAACTGCTACAGAGGCGTAGGCGGGTGGAGGTAGGGGGCACGTCAGGGGGCACGTGCTAATTACGACGTCACATCAAGCATAATACATGTTATGTAATCTATTCCAACCAATTACTGCACGCGGTCGTGCATGTACAATCAGGGGAAACTCGGAAAGAGCAATGCGGTGTGACACGAGGTTCCGATAGCCCATGTGAAGTCATTGGAAAAACACGGAATATTGGAACCAGCAAAACGGTATAATATTATGGAACGATATCCTTGAAGGGAAATGTTTTGAAGAAGTGTGGTTTTGCCTTGTGCATATAGCAATGTCAAGAGCACTAAAGCCGATGTCAGAACTAAACCACTGACATTTTCGCTAATATGGACTTGGATCTGTTGCAACACAAATTGTAGTAAGTGTCTAGGAAATAATTCTGAGCAAAATGAGAATGAAATGTAACTTGAGATTTTGGCCAAGAGCCAAGCTGCTTGGCCTGTCTGTGCTTTGGTATAGAGTTATACAAGTGACCCAACCAAGGTTATTTATATTAAGCAGTGGCGGGCTTTTCAATATGATCGAATAATGTTGTGAAGAAGTTCGATTGTGGCTACCCTAACTGTAACCATAAACCCGTAAAGAGACATATTACCAATTTCTTTAATTTACTCTCAAATGACCTAGGAAAAACAAATTTTACGCCAAAAATACCGTGTCATGGTACACAGAAGCCATATCGTGATGTAGACCCTCGCTCGGGTCCACGGTAATGAAAAAGCTAAGCGACTGAAAAATCACATAGACTCTACAACCCATCCCCGTCCGACTCCCGGTTAGCGTAATTCCAAGAGCCCTGTGTATTTCGCGTTCTGTGCATGGACAAGTTGGTTGATATAATAGAGGGCGCTGTATTCGGATTGGCATTTCCAGGGGGTAGCAAGCTGAACAGCTCTGAACAAAGGTTTTTGCAATTTCAGTGTAATTATTTTTTTTACCCAGTGCGCTCTGAACCCAAAGACAGGGCCGGGACTGTGGGACAGTCTAATCGTGATGCCAAAGACTTCCATGAGTTGGACCAGTAATGCAAATACATTGTTATTTTTTTAATCATAAAATGTGATAAAATTCACTTTTACAAGAACATTGATTCTAAAAACCACAAAGGTGACGGTCGGTTAAGCAGTATGCATACCAACAAATTAACCCTAATGTGTATTATTTTCTTGTGGTTTAAATGAAAGTGTGAACTTAGGTTTTCTGAATAAAATCACTCCGGTGTGGTTTTATTATAAAATCAATTCATTTACACATAAAAGGTGTTGATTTTTCATGTGAGAGTTTACACATGTAAAAGCATTGCAACCATGCAAAACTATTACGCTAAACATATACTTATCCCTTATGCCTAAAATCTACACCGAACCCAACGTACCGTTACCGATTGTGCATAGATATACAAAAACATACCAACTTTAAAGGTGCAACATTCAACTTCGACCGTAATTGAGGTCGGTGATGTTTGTTTACAACCCGAGAAAAATCGCGTTTAACACCAATAGTTCCTTTAAACCAATTAAAATAAAAAAAATACTAACGTTGCTAACATCTTGTCAATGATAGAGAGTATTCATCCTGTTCTTAAGACACTCCGTCAAGCAAACGCAGGCAGACCGCGGAACGCCTTTACATTTTAAAATCAGTTGACATTTAATTTCCCCACAGCAACAACATCGTTGACCTGACTTTTCCTCCGCGGAATAAACCTTATGTGATTATTAAATAATTAAAATAACATTATTCACATCAGTGACCATTTAGGTTATCCCGTATAAGCGTTGAGTTATCTTCGTACGACTTATACGTAATATTACACTGAAAATGTAGGTCATGTCGGCGGTGTTAGCTCAATACACGGTCACTTGCTATTAATTGACCGAGTACCATGTGCTTGTAAGGGCATGAGCTTATAAACCCGGTGTGAAAGCAGATATAGTCCGGCGGGAGCCACAGTCCGGGGCTCCATAGACGATAACGGAATAAGGCGTGAAACTAATGTTGCGTGAAGAGTCAACTGAATCGATTGCCCTATTGTTCCCCATTGTTGACTATGAGTACGCCGGACGATGATTACTTCTACACCGGTGCAAAGCAAAACCGAATTCAGTCTTGGCTGCAATGCATTTTCCGAAGCGATATTTCCACTTACTACACGATTTATACAATGTGTGGTTTCATGTTTTTGGTATCTTAACCTCATTAAATCTATTGTCCTGCTTTTTCATCACAACAACAATCCCTATCGATTTCGTTTCTAGGTGGCCAGGTGGATCGCCCCATACTACTGAAAATAATTTTCTAACCCACTTAACAATTAACAAGACAACTGGAAAGAATTTGACACCCAATTCTCACCCAACTTCTGTTTAGAATGATCTTACATAAACGAAGGATTTACACGTTCGATAGAGTAGGAGCAGAACATCATAGGGGCCTTATTTAAGGAGTTGTTCGTTTACCTCCCACTACAGTAAAGGTTTAACACCTTTCGTAGTTAGTATGGGCCCTCTGCATCAATGCTTGGTAGGTAGTATACGCTCAAATTGTGGTATCACTTTTTCAATAGAGGCCAATATAAGTTTACACTGTTTTCTATCATTTTAGCCATTTTTACACCATAACTCCCAAACCAATGATCAAAGATGGTACAAACTATACATTTTTGGAATCCTTTTGACTAGATGGACAATGTGGCATACACTTCAACATGAATGGCGCATTTTAAAAGGTTGACCCCTGTGTAAACTTAAATTGGCCCCTATTGAAAAAGTGATACCACAATTTGAGAGTACTACCTACCTAGCATTGAGGTAGATGGTCCATTCTAACTACCAAAGGTGTCAATTTAACCTTTTCTGTAGTGAGGGGTAAGCGATGATCTTTGACCTTGGTCCGTGCTCCTCCTCTACGAAGGTGTCTGCCAATCAACGAAGAAAGAAATTGACAACAGTATGAGATCAAGAAAATGATACTGGCGGGATTATTATTACAAAAAGAATTACATGAAAGGACACAGTGTTTTAATTCTAGTTGTTCTTGTCATTCTTTGAAATATCTGTGATGGATGTAACTATTTACCAAAAGTCCTGCTCCAGCATTTCGATGACTTTCTGACCTTTTTTTTTAAATGAATTAATGAAATGCAAATCAATTACACAACCATTAACGTTGCGACATTTATCTCAGAGATGTTGTTTTTTAAAGGATGAAACACCTACGTACACAGCTTATGATTATGAATATTACATTACATAAAACCAAATTTGATGATGATAGGTTGTCAATTACTGGAACATATGTACTTCGTTAACACGCGTAATATGTTATCAAGCTTTTAGTAGATTCAAACCATCGTGTCACCAGAGGAAAAGTTTTGGACAGCGTCGATTAGTTGGGAGAGGAGGCAGGTGGCCCGATTCACCTGTTGAACGAACTAAGATAATCTGGCCTTTCGTGTTGCCATCATTGTGTTCCTTAGTATCCAAAACACGGGCGCTCAAAAGTCAGTAACATTCAACTCACCTGTTACATTGAATACCACCGAAGCAAATACGATTAATCAGAATGTTTTGTGAGTTAATGTAGTTATAAATGCGCTTACGTTGGCTTTTTTCTCTGCTATCGGACTACATGTATCAATAGATTTAGTGTGGAATTTTAATTTCCACCCACTTCACATGCCCCTCATTCAATGCCCATACCTTCGGAAAAGTACTATGTGACACGTTGGGTTTAATCTACTGTAACTATGTACGTACACTGAAAAAGGAAAAATGTAGTGTTTAAAGTAATATGCAAATCTACTATTGGTTTACGAAACTAGTACCCTACGTGTCTACCATATTATAGTAGGTAGGATTATAAATGATAATCCTATTCTCGAAATTTGAGGAAGAAGCTTTAAAGATGTTTTTCTATAGTTGCTGAATCAGAACTATGTGGTCCAACCTCTGGGAAATGTGGGGAACATTGTAAAATAAGGGGGTAAATTAGTACAGGGGTAAATTTGAAATCAAGTCAAATCGTGCTTAAATGTACCCAAATGTATTTGTCTCGTTATAAGGTTTAAATAAATGTCTAGTTTGTCTAGGTTCCGACTTAGTTATAGTTACACCGCTACAGCTCTGATAAGGTTCAAGGTCATCCAGGGGCAGAAATACCCAATGCTCAGATTTTGTTAAAACTGGTGTCAAATTATTGCTCTGGTTATACTAAATCACAAAATGCATTTCAATTCTCTGTGTGTGACAGATCTGTATACAATTTTGAGGTCAATTTTTGGTGACCCCCTATAGACCATGTAGACCCTTGTTACATTTTGCCCACTAATTACGTTACCAAATGCCAAACATTGTAAAATAACAAATAAACAAACAATTTGACATCGGTTTCCGCAAAATCGGAGCACTGGGCAAGTTTTACCCCAGGATGACCTTGAACCTTATTAGGACTTTACCTGTTTAACTAAAGGTCAGAACCTAGACAAATGATACCTTTTTAATCCTTATAACGAGACCAATGTATTGGTGTGCATTTAAACACAATTTAACTTGATTTCAAATTTACCCCTGTACTAAATCTACCCCTTAATTTACAATGTTCCCCACATTTCCCAGAGATTGGACCCAAACATTCTGATTCTGCACCCTTCAAACTATAGAAAAAACATCTTCAAACCTTCTTCCCCATATTTCAAAAATAGGATTCTCATTTATAACCCTACTATTATATTCCACCACCATTTAGACTTTTGGACAAGTGTAAAAAGACACAGGACCTCAACCATAATTTCAAATAAGTGACACAAAGTTACAGTTGTAATCGTTGGTCTGCGCGTAACTGTACAACAGAACTGGCCTTCTGCTTTTGTGTTTGTACCTCTGTTACACTTTCAATACCTTTACATAAATGAGATCTAGTCTAGACAGCAGCAGAATCTAGTTTAAGTTAACTGATGCACACGTCCTACACAATAGAAATTGTTATCCTAGTTGCACAAGTTCACTCAGGCACTAAATAGTATGCACATAAGTTTACGATTGAGTGTTGTGAACGGACCCCATGTCTCTTAAGAGAAAATGCGACTTGTTTTATCTCAAGAAATGACTTGAGATAAAACATGTTAATATATCTGCAACGGTACTGTACGATGAGAAAACATATCTGCAAAAGTATTGCAGGAGGGAAATATATCAGAAACTAAAAAAAACAGAGAACTCTGCGAAATGGACGTCATTGCCCAATCCACGTTTCACGTGCGCACGCAACAATTGCTTAACAATAATTTCCATCAAATTAGTTTCGACGATACAAAGGCGATTTGCTAAAGATATTTATAAAAAGTGGCAAACGTGACATGCCATTTCCAGTATCTTCTTATAATTCGCGCAACACCATGCATAATCATAAAACCAGCCATTAGCGATAACTAACCTTTCGTTGTGCCAATGTGAATGCTCCTTTCACACGCATATGCCATCACTGATACTACAGAACAATGTTTATTCTTTCTTTCTTTCATGCTTTCTTGAGAAGGCCAAGTGTGAACATTGGACTCTTAGCAATTATGCAATAGAATGGAATACAGCTGCAGCAACGTTTTCAAGGCAATTTTTGTACATGCAGTAATAATGAAATCACGTAATTCACGATCAAATATATCTCCTTGACAACGATTAGCAGTGATTAGGAACAATTGGGAAAATTCAATAGTGCTGGACACGGGTGCAATTAACCGTTGCCTTTATATCTTGATTGATGTTTTTTTGCCTCATGCCGAGTAAAATTACATCAAAGTACAAAGAATTGGTAAATTCTTTATAATGAACAAACCGCGATTTTCAGCAGAGTAGATTAAATTATAGTTGCGGTCAAACTCATTATTTTTGTGATTTCTCTCATTACCTTTTATATTTTTGTCCTTGATTATTTAAAATAATGATTACAAAATAATAACAATTACAGCTGTTCCGCGTTGGATCGTATTACCTACCTTTATTCTAAACCTTGGGTTTTCAATTCCCAAATAATTTATACTATTTCTTTCACACGTAAGTACACAAGGTCTCCTCAACGCACGTTAGTGTATTAGGAATCTATTTCCCGCAGGACTTGGGTCATGAAATTTTACACCATGTTAGGATGATATAAAGACACCAAGCTTAGAGAAAAGGCAATATAAATGGTATTATTATATGCTCTCCAAATAAGGGGGTAAATCATTTATTTTACTACGATCATAAAATGGAACTATAGTACCGTGTGTCCCAAAAAAAAACGCAACACTTGGTGGCAGGCGCCATAAGTTTTGAACAAAAGCACGTGACTACTTATTCTTTGTTGTAAGGTAAGATGGGAATGTTAGCTAATATTCCTGAAAAGTTCATAAAGGCAGAGTCAATAGTTTTTACGATATGACCCCAACAATCAAGTAACCCACAGAACCCATTTTACAAAAATGAGGAGCTGGTTAACCATGTTTTTTTTTTTTTTTTTTTTTAACAAACCGCGATTTTCAGCAGAGTAGATTAAATTATAGTTGCGTCAAACAGCATTAATTTTGTGATTTGGTCTCTCATTAATACCATTTTTATATTTTTTGTCCTTGATTATTAAAATCATGAATTACAAATACTAACAATTACAAAGCAGCTGTTCCGCGTTTGGACTCGTATTACCGTACCTTATTCTAAACCTTGGGTTTTCAATTCCCAAATAATTTATACTATTACTATTTCTTTCAACTACCCGTAAGTACACAGGGTCCTCACGCACGTTAGTGTATTAGGAATCTATTTCCCGCAGGACTTGGTCATGAAATTTTAACATTACATAACACCTGTTAGGATATATAAAGCCACCAAGCTTAGAGAAAAAGGGCCAATTGAATGGGTATTATTATATGCTCTCCAAATAAGGGGTACATCATTATTATTTTACTACGATCATAAATGGAACTATAGTAGATTCCAATGGATGGTAGAGTTATGGGCGGTGTTTATGACTTCGTCTATTACCAAAATAGGGACAGAAAATGTTCCGAAATCGTCGATTTCTTCCATCGCAATACAAAGTATATTGGATTGAAAGCAAACGGCCACCTACAAATAAAGTTACGTTGTTCTTCCATTCATTAACTGATTGTGCAGTGGTGGGGTCCCTTAAACATGTTTTTAAACTTAAAGTCATAGGGCCTATAAAATTTATGTTCCTTCTCGTCGCTTTTGATACAGTGCACTGATATTACGCAAACACTAAGCGGATGATTTCTTTGTTAATTGAAATTAATTGAAGCAATTTACAATTCAAAATTGTGTCTTTGACCAAATACTTTGTATTTTTTATCCGATTGGACATAATCAGTGTGTATATCCCATAATTGGTTTTAAAAATTGCTCCACAACATAATCATAAATTTTAGAAATGCTTCAGTCACCTGTGTATTACAATGCAGAACGGTTATCGTCACTATTTCATACATCACTTTCACCTACTTTCACTACTTTCACTTAAACTATTTCGGGATTGTAGTTTGCGCTTTCTTTGATCAACCTTTAGGGTTTATGCTTTGACTATTGGGACTGTTACTGGCCCAAACGCTCAGGGTTGGCTATCATGGCTATAGTGCACAACATACCCAACAAATACAACGGACTAAAAGTTTTTATATACTAATCCTCGTCAATTCATAACCTCCCCTACAGAAAAGTAGAGGCTATTCCACTATCACTGGAATCCAGAGTTTCGGAACTAAAGATAAGCCTAGATGCCATGTTGCGTCTGCCCAGATGAAGGGCGCTACCTGTACATTTATAGAAGTTGTGGCATCCCCGGCGCACGTGGCATGAATGGATTAAGACCTGTGCCAATCGTAAAATGCATGGATATCTCATCAAGAATGAAAATTCCAAATAACACTAACTTCCCTTGGTGTTTGTATGAAGGCAGGCGACGAACGGGATTTCAACTTTGTTACATGTCCTCTAACTGTTTTTTTGATGTTGGCTCATATTGTGCGTTATGCTCCTGCTGTGCTTGGAGAATGTTTGTTGAATAAGGATTCTTGTGGTGAGAGGATGCATTTACCCATACGGGGAATCATTCCTCTCACCTACTGATTTTGCGATGTTTTTCATCACACATCATCATATAATCATGATATAGTTTCTTAGTGTATCGCCAGCTTTCATCACCACCAACTTGGTACAGTATTCACAATACTTTTTCGTCCCTTGTTTGTACAGTGTAGTCTGTAACCTATTTCATTTTATACGGTCGATTCCAGCCTATACACGTATTTTTCGCGAAAACAAATGAAATCAACTCTAATTATAGTACTTTTCAATACCATTAATGGCTAAAATTATTAATTATAGGAAGATGAAAGAGGAAGGAAAAAAATCATACTCCCGTGGTTGGATTCGAACTTGGGATGGCACGACATGGGACGAGAACTTTTCCACTCCGCTAAGCGGAAATTGTTGATTGTTCACATTTGAAATTAATATTTACAAGCTACCTAATTAAAACAAACTCAACATTCTAAAATTTACACTTTTGCGTAGCGAAAAAGTGATTCGAATTGTAAATCCCCATCAACAATTACTACTCCAACTCGGTCAAATTTGGTATCAATTTGAAGAGAAAAGATTCTTTGGGTGACGTTTCCCGAGCATCCGAATGCTTCCGAAGACGGCTTACTCATGTGATCATTTGTCTTCCCCCCCCCCGATGCTGATTCTTCCCCCCCCCCATGCTCTTCCCCCCCCCCCCCTCTGATGCTTATCGTGACGTCACGGGGCATTTAAATAAAATCATAAAATGCACTTTTTGGCTCAGATGAATGCTGTTTCGTATGTTTTTCAGCGTTTCCAACCCTGTTGAAACCATTCTAAGGCGTTCCATGCGATACAATGTTTAAATGTTGGCTACATCATAGATATCTGGGGCGTTTTAGGTCGTTACCTGTTATTTCTCTACGAAAGTATTTAAAGTGTTCCGCCAAAGCCCTATTCGTGAGCTACGCCACCTACGGTGGTTCCGGGAACATTGCGTCTAGTATAAACGATTGAATGAAAAATAAACGCAACTGAGGTTATTAAGCAAAAATACCAATGATGCAGTACTTCAGCAGGACTTAACATTTTATCAGTCTACGTTCCAACTTTGCCTGTTAATGACATTTGACCTCGGACACATGACCTTTGTTATTAGAAAGTAAGAATGTTGAATTTTTACAATAATAACAAAACAGGGATAACAATACATGGATTTAATAGGGCGCCTTTACCTTAAACAACGAAATGAATAACTTGATGACCTATTTTCGCGTATACGGAATAAGCCGTGACCTTATAAATGAGGCTATTTAGTATGGTACGTGTAGTACACAATGGAAAACACAATAGAGAGATGGGCTGTGGGATTCCACATAGGAATCTCTAGTTCATAACATCAGCTTTCTTTTAATCCATGTTTGCCTTGGGCGCGTAAATCAGTACAACGAATGTAACTAACTTCATGCTACCTATACTGCACATAGTCTGTCGAAGTTTTTTCCACTAACTGGGATAGACAATGTGGAGCACAAAGGCCGAGCTAATCGAGATATTTCTAATGTCCTAGTGGAGGGCGCTATAGCACATCATGAATACCAACCCTCCGGGCTGTTTTCCGGAATTAATTTAGAATCGGCATGTAAACGCTTATTTCGCTGGTTACTAATACCAAAAAACAAACGACTGACCCACTTTTTTTCGTTACTATCTAGGTCAAAGTTCCATATTAAACTACGAACATTACATTATTGCTATTTGAACGGCATATTAAAAATATGTAAAAACTTGTGGTTTGATTTTGCGACGGTAAACTTTCTCAACAAACCACGGCCTGACGATGTTCGTGAATGTCTAAGGATCATTTTCTATTCGATGGGTGGCGCCTCGTGAAATCCACTATAGAACCGTATTCCATAGCCAGCCATGTTGGTGGACAAGATCGACGCATTCCAGACTAACAATACATTCACCTGTCAATGATCCCTGTGCAATCGCTAAGCATGGATCGATTGACAGCTTAATGAATTGTAGTCCTGGAATGTATGCACTTGTCCCCAACATGTCTGGTGGCTGACGTAATATTGAATACGGTCTATAAAGTACATTTTTCTATGCTGTAATGTTTACAGCTTGGCTTGGGCGGTAACATTTATCCCCCCGCAAAAAAAAGCTCGATTCAAAATGGCAGTTGGCACTCTAGCTTTATTTATCTATCTCTATATGATGTACACGGGCTCTAAAAATAAAAAAATAAAAAAGGTTAGCCTGCTCGTTGTGGGGTTGAGCGACTTAGGTAACTCTGGGATTATTCCATTTCAGTATAGATGGGTGGTTTCTCTTTTACACAATGGCAGATTTACCAATTAATATAGTACAATCATATCACATTCCGCCGTCCATATTTTGAGTTAACAAATTTTTTAACTCTGCAATATTATTAAGATGCGTCACGGTATGTCACACGATGACTTGCCATTTGGTCTAATCCTAATTGGTCTCATGCCATTTTTGTCTAACTCCAATTGATCTAATACCATTTAGTCTAATAACATTTAGGCTAATAACCAGTTAGTTCTAACTAGCTAATGTTGTCTCTTATTCATCTGGTCTAAAAATCATGTCGTCTAATATCCATATCGTCTGTAACCGAATTGGTCTAATAAACCAATTGGTCTAATACCCATATGGTCTAATATTCCATTGGTCTAATATCCGTGGTCTAATATCCACCTGACCTAAGGTATTAGACCAATTGGACATTATATCAAATTGATATAGATTAAATGTATTTTAGACTAATGGATATTAGACCAAATGGGAATTAGATCAAATGGTGTTTTGTTTCTTATTCGACCGAAATGGTTATAGACAAAATGGCCCTGAGGACTAAATTGGCATTAGACCAAATGGATATTAGACATTCTGGTTGTTAAATTGGATGTTAAGACTAAATGGGTATTAGCTAAATTGGTATTAGACAATATGGGTGTAGATGATTGAAGTTAGACCAAGTGGGCTATTCGACCAAAATGGGATAAACCTGTCACGCTTTACATCCCTTTGATATGTTCGGGTTCTCATTTTATCACAAGCAGTGAAGAGTTGTTACTGTGCAATAGGCTAATCAATACTAGTAAGTTGCGCTTACATACTTTTTGAATGTAGGGTTTACCATTATATCATTGAGAAAATGATTTATTTATTAATGAAGTTATGGAATCTCCCATTTTGTCTCCATTTTTGGAACACACGGTAGAGGGGCAAACATAGATCCACCTCTGCGCAATGGTTCTTTATAATTAGGACTGTTTCTTCTTAGATGTTATTCAATCGTTTGAGAGTAAGTTGAAGGAATTTTATATTCTGTTATTTATTTTGGTAATAATTCTGCCTCATCTGCCTCACTTTGAGAAGAGACAACAAATGCGCGCGGTGTCATTTGCCTTCCAGGCATTGAATTTATGGACAACGGTGCAGAATTGGATTGTCTTGCCAATGGAAGCCAGTGCACCTGAACAAGCAGGAGGAAAGTATGGGCGCACCTGGGTTCCTTTAACCTAATCTGGCGCACTTATTTTACAGACGGGTGATTTTTTGAGGGGTTGGGAGATTCCATTCAATATATTCAGCTAAACCAGTAATAGCCTGCACCTGTATTGCCCATACTCCAGACCCAACCGCCGCAAAATACAGAGGTCAAGTCAAGCAACATTAAAGGTTCGTTCATACTTTGGGTTGCGATGAGTTGTATTGTCCAAACTTCAGTCTCTACCCAAACTACTGTACCGCGATACCATAATAAAGTTAAATTCATTTTAACTGGATTTAGAGTGAGTTGCGTTGTGTTGCAGCAGAAAGTCATCGATATATCGGTAACGCAATTCAGATTGCAGCGGAGTATGAACGGAACTTAAGAAGTACTTACAAAACTCAATCGCCGGTTGACTTGGGGTCCATGGCAGTTGAAGGGTGTTCCATTATTCAGAACAACAGAACCCGGTTTCAACTGAAAAGAACTGGGCCTAACCGGTGAATAACCGGTGGTGGTGTTTTAAAGCTGTTCCAAGACATAACTCTCTAATCATCGATGGTTCTAAGGATAGTATCATGAAAAATTGCTTCATAAAAGTGGTAATTGTTGCCCTGCGCAGTGTTTGGGGAAAACCACCAAATGGGAAGCGTTCCCTATCTTGGTAGGACATGATTCATTCTAAAAACTCACCCAGTCCAGTGCCAATACCCCTAGCCTGTACCCAGCATAACCCTTAGTTCCTCCGAGTCTCCCGAGAAGTCTTACTTCTTTTCAGAAACTTAAACCTTAGAAATCCTGTGGTATCGTTTAAAAAAAAATAGAATTCACTACAAGGCATTTCACATTTATGTGCGTACATAATGTGTCTCTGTATAGCGTGCAAAGCTAATAGCGAGGTTTAGATGCCATACGCTTAGCGTATACTTGTGGACGAATTCTTTTGTTGGATCGACCATGTGACAAAAGAATGCAGGGCCTTGGTGCATGGCATTTTTAAAAATCTGCTTTAGTAGCTATGCTATCGTCTGCTACGGTAATAAATTGCAATCACTCGTAAATAAGCGTAATCGCCATTACAGATGCATCCCGCGATGCATCCCGCCAATCGCAGGTGTCCTAAAATCTATAGTTCTCTAATGCGTGACCTCTGCCCTTACTTCAACTTACAAAAATGCCGGATGTTCATAGAGACCGTATTCAATATGACGTCAGCCACCAGACATGTTGGTGGACAAGATGCATACATTCCAGGACTACAATACATTAAGCTGTCAATCGATCCATGTTTAGCGATTGCACAGGGATCATTGACAGGTGTATTGGAGTACTGGAATGCGTCTATCTTGTCCACCAACATGGCTGGCTATTGAATACGGTCTATTGAGTTGCTGTTGTTTAGTCTTCATACATTTGTAGCACTTATATATACCGGCAAAATAATTTGCTTCAATTAGAATGATTAACGTGGTAGAAGACAGGAAAATTTAAAGGAATTCATGTAGAGGTAAGTTCATCGCATCGGAAAAACAGCTGCCATTTTCCATTGCAAGGACTATCATTTGTCCTATTAAATGTTGCAAAATCGACTTTGTCACGCAGGAAAACATATAATTCGACATTTACATCGTTAAAATCGATTAACAATATGACCTTGACTAAAAGTGCGTTGACCTATGACATTTTTTGCAAAGCGTCCTCATTTGAGGTTAGGTGTTAAATAAACTATACGTTTTTAGATTCCGTATGATACGACGAATAATTGGACATGATATTGATTCTCTACTTTAATCTTGCGAAGCAAAAGTTATAAAGATTTGTCACCATATTCAGACGAAATGATGGAACAAAAAACTTCCCATTAGAATGGGGTGAATATGGATCAGCCTACAACATTTAATCAGATCGTCTCAGTTCTGCAACATATTCCTTCATTTTTTTCAGCTAGAAAGTAGAAAACATGCAGATATGAAAACATCAACGTGGTAAACATTTGGTAAACAGGTGAGATCAAATTTTGTTTTCGTCATGCATAATATTTGTCGATACACACGGTATATTTTTAAACTGTATTCTGCACACGTGTTAAAAGCCAAGGACAAGTAAAAGCTCCAATTGAATTTATAGAATGTATAAAAATGAAAACTGGCATTGCAACGACAAGCAATATAGGGATATTTTTTTATGAACAGCACGTAAAATTGAGGTAAAAATACTTTCTGATTACAATTTTAAATTTGATCACAAATGGCATGTTCTAGTAAAATTGAATAAATTATTACTAGAACATATAGTATTGATAAAAAGCATTTCCTTAATTTTATTTTACAGGGTGTTCGCAATAGGTTACTCAAATATGATGGAAGATATTTAACATATTTCCCTTCGACTTTTCTGCAGATTTTTAATTCCATATCTTATTTTTTTTCTAAGAGGTCATCTATAAATAACGAACGCATGAAGTAACCGTAGTCTTTTAAAAGGTTTAAAGTCATTAATATGTTTGTCTCTAAATATCTAATCACAGACTATAATTGCATTTAAGAAAAAATCAGTGATTTGTTGTGCATTGATAAAATATAATAATCAAGTAAATCTTAATATATTTCTCACACTGCCGACACAAAACTAAGGACAGACACTATATAAGACAAACTATAACTAAATTGCAACCTAAGTCGACAGAGCAACATATATACAAAAATGAAACTTGTCACAATTTGAAGATGAACATGTTCATATTATTACGCTGAGTTAATGTTGTTGATATAGTTTAGTTTACCAATTGCAAATAACCTTTTAAACAGTTTCCCTTCATACCTATGGAATTTTAGGTGTCAGCTGTGGTTTTTTTTTTTTTCATTCTCTAAGAGTTCAACATGAGCTCCATTCCTTCCTCACATTTGTACACCTTTAATAGAGTGTTGTTCACAACCCTTGCCAGCATTTCAGAATTAAGTCTATTTTACGACCCAATCCTCTTTAGATCCACTAGGAGATATACCTCAGATACAGAAATCTAGACATGTCAGGTCTGGCGAATGTGCTGGCTGAAGTCCAACTATGAAAATTCAACCGGGAAAGTTTTCATTCAAAATGTATGCAACATTGAGAGTATAGTAGGTATCGGGTGTTAACCATCTTGAAGAAAATATCTGAAATATCTGAATATGGGTAGCATTCTTTTTAACAACAGTAACACGTTGCTAATTTTCCCAAGATGACTGGTTACATCACCTCTACTTAGCGCGCACCATTAGGAGAGTTCCTGGAGTTAAGAATCTGCTGCCTTTTCTGGGGTTGAACTTCTGCGCCCCAGGATATCGTAGTGTTCTTGTTATTATTTTCTGAAAGGCGAAAAATTTGGCAAATGACATCAACCCATGAGGCAAAACAGAATGTGGCCCTATTTGTCTCTGGTACTATATGTTAACTTACTTAGAAGCAATCAGGAAAGAAATTCAAATCTTTTTACAAACTTCTCTGCACAACACTATTTGGCATCTATTGGATTCAGTGCTCTAATACCACTTCTCACATTTGTCTTTGACAATCGTCTGCAAACTTCGGCTTTCTCGAAAGCAGGCGTTCCGAAGATCACCGGGATGCTTACCACATGCCGGAAAATCTAAAATGACATTTGCAACCATTTCTCCGAATTGTAACGTGAAGATCTTACGCACATTCTAACGTGACTTTGGAAATTTCTATTTTCCCGTACTGACGTAGGACATGCTTTTGAAAATAGGTTTGATCTAATATATGACGTCACTCATTCAATAATAAAATAATGCAGAAACACTTATAATGGGTCATTAATCTATACAGATCTATTCCAATGCGCAGTGGAAATAAATCATAATACAATCATCAAGTAGCATAAAATGTATGAGGAAAATCATATCCGAAACAAATATCAGCAACAATTGAACACGACTGTACCAGAACAAAATAATGATATTGGAAACGACAATAATTAACAAACTTGTACATTGTACGATTGCAATTCTATCTATCTATCTATGCACCATGTCCCATAGGACGTTGGCTCCTCGAACAAATTTAGACCATCTATTCCTATCTTGAGCTTCCAAATATGCCTTGTGGAAGGTGGTGCTGTTGATGCCAATAATAATTTGCTTTTGATTTCGCTGGTGGAGTCGTTTGATGGTGTTAGCGTTACTCCCAAATACTTAAATCTGTTAACCTGCTCAAGTGGTGTACCATCATTGCAATTATTGTCACGAATATCATAGAACAGCATATATTATATGATCAAAATACAGTCGAAAGTTTGTTGAAATTCATTATTACTTTCCTATTCCCTACATTGTATTGTGCATTCAGTTTTTAAGGTATGAATATAAATGTATGCGAATCTATGCACATTTATGTAAATTTAGAAACATTTAGACAAATTTCGAGATTTTGAACGACGGGCTGTCTAACAAGATATGCTACACACAGCCCGTCGTACAAGTCTTTATGTCGGTTTTTATGTCGGTGTTATTCTTATGTATCTTAAAATAGGCAATCAGTGATCCTATCGCACCTATTGCAACTCCTAAATATTCAAACAAACTAAATAAAAACTATAATATAAATAATTAAAATTTTACCGATCTTTGAAATCCATGAAACATTTTGGGATGTAAGAGCGAATTATCCCAGAAGTGTGTGACGATCGCCTGACAATTGAATACTCGTGCGTGGTTGGTTCAAGCAAATCGCCCACTAATATTATAATGGACGTTTGTGTGTTGCAAGTCATGTATCAAGCATTTTATGCATCGGTATGTGAGTAACTCAAAAGAACACAAACACAAACAAGCACATGTGATCAGTGAACAAATATCAAAAACAAAACAAACTCCTGCACCCAAAAAAGATCAAACATAGCCTGCAAACGGACCCAAAAAAAAATGGGGTGAAAACATACGCGACCATTTACACCAACAAAGCTAAACTGAGCGAAAATCAATATAAAAAGGAAAAAAAGCATCAACTATTTAGATATTGTCACCCTGTGATCATCAATGAACGTCAACGATTATGTAAAGATATAAACTTTGATGTTTTCATTTTCATTTACATCCTAAAAGTGCGTTGATAATAGAATGACTTCTCAAGATGTCAGTAACGCTGTTCTGAAGAAGCTTCGAAAATTTGTACTACGTGGTAATAAAAACTTCAAAATTGGCCTTTATAATGCACAAAGGCAAAGGTCTTTGTATCTACAAAGCAAAATGTCAATTTGCTTGAGCTCGTAACCCAAAAAAATTAAAATGGCTGCCACAATCGCCAAATACAAGTAAGCATAACGATAACATTCTTTCGAATATGATCGTAATCTTAATGGGGCATGATAAAATGTTTGTTAAGCTACTACCAGAACACCTAAGAGCTATGATTTTATCAAAAATGGCGGCAAATAAGAAATACCTATTACCCGCATGCGAAAAGTTATATAAATCAGTATTCCACATTCTTCGAAATTAGACAATGTATTTCGGCAGCCTGATAGGTAGGTACCTTTACTATGAAAACATCCATATGCGTTGAACATTGTTGTGCCGAAATACCCGGCTGCCGAAATACCCGGTGCCGAATTTACCTACTTTCGGCAGTGCCGAAGTACCGGGGCAATCGGCAGAGGAGAAGGGAAGTGGAAAATAACGTGCTGTTGATGTGTAGAGCACGTGTTTACGCATTTTTCGTGATTTTATGGACCCATTCTACAATGAAACTCATTAAAAATCAGGCTGTTGGCATTTCATTAGGAAACAAGCATGTGAGGTATAGTAGACGTAAATACGATCTTGTAACGCCAAAAGCACCCACATAGACCCCATTAAGAGTCCCGCGTTCATTTAGCAAGCCTGGTAGCCGAATTCGGAAAGAATGTATACGTTATAGCATTGATATACATATGGCTCCCATTGTAAATGTCCCCTTTATTGAGGAGGGCTATTAGGCCGGTTGCAACACTAGTTAGGTTTAAGGTTGGGTTATAGGGCCTATAGGACCTAGGGTTAAGATTAGGGTTAGGAATTAGGTTAGGGTTTGGTTATTGGGGCCCGGTGAGTACAAACATTGGATTAGACCTATGTGATTTTCTACTTGACAAATAGGGGTTATGTGATTTTATTTTTTTTCTGATGGCGGGGTCATGCTAAATTTATTATTCAGTAACCAAGCACCTATCTGCATATCAGCAGTAAATCATATGATGTACCTAATTGTGTGTGTGGGATGGGTGTATGGGTTCTATGCAATAGGGCCTATGTAGGCCAACTTTACATTGGGGATATGCAATTTTCCAAACACATCTTTCAATTTCTCCGGCGCCCTCCCTTGTAAATAATGAACGGGCCCTAAAATTATTCGTTTAAAGCTAATCTTAGCCTGTCGAACGAGCTGAGTCAACTTAACACATATTTCGTGTCATCCTGTGTCCGTACAGCCAATTGACATAAGAACTTAGTAACATCCAACAACCGCACGCTGTAATAAGGATCCCTCTGTGCTGAACTGCTGGGATAACCCATTGTTTCGGCAAGTAATCCTGCCGTTCGGCAGGGTAATGAGGTAGCTCGCATTTTCGGCATGAATAATTGCCGAAAAAAACCGGGCGTTTCGGCAGATACCCCTGCCGTACGGCAAGGTCCTCTGCCGAAAGACCGGGCGTTTCGGCATAGCCCGGTATTTCTGCGCAGCAAAATGTGTCATTGCATAACACGAGGTGCACAAAGATTGTACATCAACCATAAAGGTGGGAACATTATACGATTCGCATAACGTACCTCGCGTCTCTTATGAGGGCGCAGTTTCTAGTTTGTTTTGTTTGTTTATTTGGATATTTGTTGGTTGGTTGTTGTTGTTGCTGTCGTTTTTTTGTTGTTTTTTTTTTTTTGCACGATTTCTTTTAGAGGTAATATTTCTAAAGGTAATATATGTACCTATCGTTTTACTGATACATTTCCTAGCTAAATTTTACGACACAAAATATTTGCAATCACCTAACCTAATTATTTTAAATAAAAATGGAGTATCAAAAAGCGTATTTGGCGTATGAATTAGATAAAAGCAGAGAATGATGTTGGGAATGATATCGCGGAAAAAAGTTAGGTCTATGTGACCATTTGTTCACATTAGTATTTTGTTACAATTAATTAATAGTCAAAGTAATCAAATAGAAACAACCCTCGCCTAACCAGGCTATTTTTGTAACACGTCTAACCAGCGGGGGGGGGGGGGGGTGTAATCCGCACGTAGACTTTCCATACCGACCGCCCTATGAACTTTCTGGTGTCATTATGGATCGCCTCTATCTAGCGATACCAAAATGAGCACCATACATCTATCACGTCATAGTGCGTGGCGCCCTCGCTGAAATCAGTTTTTCGTGCAAGAGTATAGGAAAATTGGAATTTTAGCTAACAATCACACAATCGATAAATTCTTGCCGAATTTTTGGCCAAAATAAGAAAGAAAACCACAAATTTAACTAAACAATGAAGTTTTAGCTCAATAACATGAAAACGAAAAAAATATATTGTGTACCATTTTACACCTAAACTTTGGCAGCTTACCCTACCCCCGGATAAGGTGATGGGTCCGATTTTTCGCTAACATGTGTGCAAAGGATGTAAAACGATTACCTAAAATCATTTTACGATACAATGGCAGATTTAGTTTGCACCGGGAGAAAAGCTCGAGGGGGTGCACCCCCCCCCCCCATTGAACGAGGATTGAGCTAAGCGCTAATGATGTAGTAACGTCGCTATTAAAATGGCAATCTTTGTAAAATGTCACATTGTTCACGTCACAACCTTTATTCTAATTCTGGTTTTGCCCCTAAACTCCGCCCCATCCATGTCACATAGGGAGATCTTGCTACCTACAAAATTCGATTGTAACGACGATTGAAACCCGCTCCTGGGTAAAAAGGAAAAGGTACTGGTACTATCAAATTATTTAAAGCCACTGCGTGGAAATTGCCCATTAAGATGAAACAATTTCCAGGTTGCATTGCAATCGGGAGAAGTGATTTTATGTTCCAATGCTCTAAAAGGTGATTTCCTTTTAATGGCATGCCAACGTAAGTTGAGAGCCGATTTTGATAAAATTGAACTATTTTATCGAAATGGAAACCAACATGACATGCATTAAATGGCTTTCATAATTGCCGACTTCATACAACATAACTTAATACAGTAAATGATTATCTTATACGTAGCTGCAGTCTTGATAGAACTGGTACGGCAAGCTTTAATTTAATTATATGTGTTATAGAGGAAAACAGTTCTTGTTTTGTACATGCAACAAAATTCCGCGTTATTGAAATGTCTTTAACATATTGATAAGATTGAAGTGAAGATTGATAAGATGGAAATATCAAGCAATGATGGAACTGGGAACAAGATTTTGATTGAATTTGGCCAAAGATAATGTGTAGTTTAGGCGGCCTTGTGATATTTGCATAAAGAAGATGAAATATTGTTCTGTATGCCTGGTAAGGCATAAGTTCAATGATACCAAAAGATCTAACAGTCGGTAACAAAAATTTATATAAATATAATAAGGTTTGACCGAAAATGGTGATATCCTAAGCATTGATATTGCCATGCTCACAGTGCATTCAAACACTATTTTTTATACGCTTGAAGAATTCTTAGATGCTTTTATTTTTAGGTTTTGGCCTTGGATTCCAGCGCTAATATATTGGTGCAGAATTGAGTATTTATTTATCAAAGTTGGTGTTTGTATAGCTGTTAATTTTGAAACATGAAAGTAGTAGTAGTAGTAGTAGTAGTAGTAGTAGTAGTAGTAGTAGTAGTAGTAGTAGTAGTAGTAGTAGTAGTAGTTTGCTCCAATTTGGTCCAATCCCATTTGGTCCAATAGCCATTTGGTCTAACGTCAATTCGTGACCCATATTATCTAATACCAATTTGTCTACCAAACATTTAGTCTAACATCCAATTTGTCTCACAACCAGAATGTCTAATAGCCATTTGGTCTAATGCCCATCTAGTCTTATGCCCATTTTGTCTACTACCATTTGATCTTACTACTATTTGGTCTAACAACCACAAACACCATTTGGTCTAATTCCCATTTGGTCTAATATCCATCTAGTCTAATATTCATTTTGTCTAATTTCCATTTGGTCTAATGCTTAATTAGCCATCTGGTCTAATATCCATCTGATCTAATATCCATTTGGTCTAATACCCATTTCGTCTAATGTTCATTTGGTCTAATATCCATTTGGTCTAATATCCACCTGGTCTAATGTCCACGTGGTTATCTACTTGGTCTAATAATAGCCATTTGGTCTAATACCCATTTGGATGTTAAACCCAAAATACTTGACCTTAAACATTGATTTAAATACACACACTGGCCAGAGGTATTGCAACATGCAGAAAAACAATTTATATTCAAAAATTGATTTAAAATTGCACCAGGAGTTCTTGACTGCACATTACGTAATTATTGTCAGAATTACGATTTTCAGACAGATGCGGTTTCCCAGAATCAAACAGTGCGAAAAACGTTTGATTTGCTTGTCATGTTCCCTAAATATGACGGGTTAAAGAGGCCAGCTAATTATATCTTGCCGATTGTACTCCAGAAGGAATACAGGCACAGGAACGTCAAAATGGTTGCAAAATAATCACTAAATGGATTATATGGGTTTGTCAGGATCTACTGTAAATTTTTAGGGTAACAATCGGTGGACCGAAAATGAGATAATGTCAATAGAAAACGGGAGCACGTCCAGGGCCGTTGGACTCGGGAAATTTAATGACAAGAAAGCGGTCACATGATAACTTGAAAACAACTTTTGAATCGCACCGTTGACATTTTTGCTGTTTGTCATGCACTGTGAACACGTAATTAGACATGATTCATGTAAACCACGTGATTTATCAGACGAGTAGCATTTTGATGTCTCAAATTTTTCACACATTTTTCTAAGACCACCGTCTTCCATTGACTTTATCTCATTTCCCGTCCTCAAAACTACTTCATTTTTTCCTGCAAACATTTAAATAAACCCTGACGAACCCGAACAACTCATCAAGCGGCTATTTTGATGCCATTTCTTTTGTTTCTGTGTCTATATTCCTTCTGGAGTGCAAACGGCAAGTTATCGTTCGCAATTCCTG